>OZ017741.1:190069371-190309371 GCA_963969285.1 Odontomyia ornata | reverse complement strand
GGTATTAACATAGACAACATCAGGGACAACGCCGATCTCTACCAAGAAATGCTAGACTCCGAAGTGCGCAATAAGGACGCAATGTTTCTCGCAGACGCAATCTTGAAATGCGCCAAAGAAGTAGGTGGACCAAGCGTCGATAATAAACACCACAAGCTCTCAAATGAAACAAAGGCTCTACTTAGAAAACGCAGGGAAATGAAGCTATCCTCGAACATCCATAGGATTGAGTACACTGAAACCTGCAAAACAATTAGAAAGAAAATAACAGAAGATGTGAGGAACTATAACGAGAAACTAGTAGAGAGTGCCATCGAGAGTAACAAAAGCCTCAAAAAGGCAAAACGAGCATTACTGATTGGTAGAAAACAGGTGATTGCTATGCAACACGAAAACGAAAGAATAACCGACAGGAAAAGAATATTAGAGATTATCACCAGCTTCTATCAAGATCTCTATAAAGCCCCCGAAGCAAGCCAGAGAGCAGCAACTACAACAGCAGCACTTGAGGAAGAGGTTACAGAAGTTCTCATTGATGAAGTGGAACTGGCGTTGAAACAAATGAAAAATGGTAAAGCAGCCGGCAATGACGGCATCACAGCGAAATTACTGAAATATGCGGGCAGAAAAACATGGAATATTCTGGCCAACGTATTCACAAAGTGCATCAGAACCAGACAAATTCCTGACCAGTGGAACAGCGCCAACATAATTCTGATCCACAAGAAGGGCAGTAGAGAAGACATTAGAAACTATAGACTGATAAGTCTTCTCCCTGTGTTCTATAAAGTATTCACCAAAATCATCAATAACAGAATACAGTCAGCCCTAGATGCAGAACAGCCACGAGAACAGGCTGGCTTCAGGAGTAGCTTCAGCACTATAGACCATATCCATACACTAAGAGAGATCATGAGCAAAGCGAAAGAGTATGAACTCCCTCTCGCCCTGGCATACATTGACTTCGAGAAAGCCTTCGACTCAATATATCCCGACGCCATAATAAGAGCGCTTATAAGCCAAGGTATTGAGAAACCATATGTAGAAACACTAGCCAACATCTACAAGAACGCCAAAGCGAAGGTCAAAGTGTTCGAGGATACACCAGAGTTTCCCACACAAAGAGGTGTTAGACAGGGGGATACTATATCACCAAGACTCTTCAACGCCACCCTGGAGGAAATCTTTCGAGGCCTAGAATGGGATAATAAAGGCTTAATCATAGATGGAGAACGGCTAAATAACCTACGATTTGCTGATGACATAGTCCTCATCGCCCAAACCCAGGATGAACTACAAACGCTACTCAAAGACTTAAGTGCAGCTAGTGAGACAGCAGGACTGAAAATGAACCTCAATAAAACAAAGGTTATGTACAATGAATTCATAACGAGAGGCCAGGATAAAATATCAATTAATAACACTGATTTAGAAGTGGTAGACGAATATGTGTATCTAGGCCAAGCAATAAACAACTCAGGATCGCTACTACCCGAAATAAACAGACGAATTAAACTAGCGTGGAGTGCGTTTGGAAAAAACTCCATAATCTTCAAGTCAAAAATGAAAGTCCACCTGAAAAAGAAAGCCTTTGATGAATGCATTCTGCCAGTCATGACCTATGGTTGTGAACCATGGACTCTGACCACAGACACCATAAGAAAACTTCAGGTTGCCCAAAGGGCAATGGAAAGATGCATGTTGGGTATCACAAGAAGAGACAGAAAAAGACTAACCTGGATAAGAGCAAAAACACAGGCAACGGATGTGATCAATAGAATCAGAAGTCTCAAATGGCGATGGGCTGGACATTTGGCAAGAATATCAGACAATAGATGGACCACAAAAGTTATGAATTGGTACCCAAGGGGAGTGAAAAGACCAAGACGGCGCCCGAAACTTAGGTGGGACCATGACATAAGAAAGCTAGCTGGCATTACCTGGACACGTATAGCTAAAAATAGACAAAAGTGGAGGGAAATGAGAAGCCAATACGTGGGGGAGGCTACACCATGATCCGTATACATGGTTGATAAGCTGACAATGATGATGATGATGATGATGATATATATACATATATACTGCATATATATATATATATATATATATATATATATATACTGCATATATATATATATATATATATATATATATATATATATATATATATATATATATATATATTTATATATTGGGTGTACAACTTAATAACTGGAATTTGACGCTAGATGTCCTTACTAGCAAATATCGTGAAAGCTCGAACTTTATATATATGTCATTTTGAAGGTGCATTTGACAGCTATCAAAATCAGTCAAACAAAACAATTTTATCTTGTGTGCATCATCATTATTTTTCATGATGAATAACTTCGAAAATGGAGAAAAAGACGGCATTTGCGGGAGGTTCTGTTGGGTCATTTTTTTGCAAAAAAACTGTCGCAGAAAGTCATCGTTTGCTTGTGGAAGTTCATAGCGACGATATTTTAGCGAAAACACAGTGTCTTGAATAGTTTCAACGCTTCAAAAGTGGCGATTTTGACATCAAAGACGAAGACCGCCCAGGACAGCCAAAAAAGTTTGAAGACGAAGAATTGGAGACACTACTCGATGAGGATTCGTGTCAAATGCAAAACGAACTTGCCAAATCATTTGAAGTGACTCAGCAAGCCATTTTGAAACGTTTGAAAGCCGCCGGATACCTTCAGAAGCAAAATAATGAGTTGAAGCCGAGAGACGTTGAACGGTGCTTCTGTATGTCTGAAATGCTGCTTGACCGCCATAAAAAGAAATCATTTTTGCATCGAATTGTGACTGGCGATGTAAAATTGATACATTATGACAATCCCAAGTCCAAAAAGTCATATGCAAAGCCTGGCCAACCAGCCAAATCAACGGCGAGGCCAAATATCCATGGCGCTGTGTATTTGGTGGAATCAGAAGCAGCCGTTATATTATGAGTTGTTGAAATAGGGCTAGACAATCACTGGTAATATGTACTGAATACAATTAATATGTTTGGAGCATGCCATCATCGAAAAATGCCCGGAATATGCAACCAGACACGAGGCTATAATTTTTCATCATGACAACGCTCGGCCGCATGTTGCAAGACCCGTGAAAAAGTATTTGGAAAATGATGGATGGGAAGTTTTGTCCCACCCGCCTTATAGTCCGGACCTTGCTCGGTCTGACTTTCATTTATTTCGCTCGATGCAAAACGCCCTCACCGGGATACGCTTCACTTCAGAGCAAGGCATCCGAAATTGGATAGATTCGTTTTTGGCCGATAAGCCGGCGCAATTTTTTGAGATGGAATTCATAAATTGCCTGAAAGATGGCGAAATTTTGTAGCTTCCGATGGATAATACTTTGAATAAAATATATTGTAAGATTTTTCCACAATAAAGCATCAAGTTTCGCTGAAAAATTATATATATATATATATATATATATATATATATATATATATATATATATATATATATATATATATATATATATATAATTTTTTATTCTCTCGAGAAATTAACCTGAAATCATTTTGTTAATTAGGGGGTCCAGGGGAAGGCAAAATGTACCAACAATTTTTGTCCCCTCCCCCTCCTGCTCTGAGCTGTAAAATCTGAAAATTGTCAGGAATATGGGCCTTTATGTGTACAAGGGCAACAAATACCTCAGAAATCGAAATTCACTCAACTTTGTTAATAATAGTATGATTTGTAGATTTTACATTTTTGCCCATAAATACGAAAATGTACCTTTAAACTTCCTGAAATTTTGCAGTTATATAGGCCAAGATAAGATATATAAGGACGCAAAATTTAATTGAGATCGAACCATAATCAAGTGAGTTACAGCCATTTCAATTGTATGGAATCACAACAACAATAACACGAGTTTTTGGTTGATACATATTTTAAATTGACCTAGGCACTTGTATTTTCTTTCAATTTCCATGAAAATGTAAGGAATAGGATTCAACTAGAATATGTTCAACCGCCCGAGCATTCAGAAAAATCATTCAACCTAGATCAAAATGGCGGCTGCACTGTGCTTATGAAAGAAACTGTGCATCTTTTGCATAAATTTGACCGATTTCTTATTCAAGAATTGTGTGAATAATTCAAGTTATCGGTTCACACTTTTAGAAAACTTGTTTCTAACCCTAGGATGTTTACAAAGACCTTCTGGTAGGAGCACTCTCCTGCTTACTCAACTTGTTTTTTAATAGGTATCTTATCGTAAAGAGCTCTTTTCTTATCCACGTTTACATCTAAAATACAAGTTTCACCATAAGTTTTGGTTTGATACCCTTCTTGACGATAATTGTTGCGAAAAAATTTTAAGGGGTCACATTCTTACAAAGTAAGACTCCTCTGAAATGCAATTGGAAAAACAAATTCTTGACAATAAAACCTACATAATATTATTACTTTTGAGCATTTTACAACGTTTGATGAATCAAGCTTCCAGTGATCCTGAAGAAATTGGCTTACAGGCAAACAGGTACAGGTACACGTATTGTAAAATGTTTGTTTTCCAGAGCGCTATACGAGTAAATCACACTCTACAGTTTGGATCAATACATCTGAAGTATTAACACCAGGGAGAAAATTCAACAAGCTTACATTAGTAATTCTTTATTCATAAAGACAAGTTCAGTAAGTAGGAGAGTGCTCCTACTAGAAGATGTTTGTAATCATCCTAGAATTCAAAACAAGTTTTCTAATAGTGTGAATTGATGACTTGAACTTTTCATCCGAATATGCAAAACCTGCAAAGTTTTTTTCATAAGCACATTACAGCCACCATTTATTTCCAGACTAAATATTCAAATTAAACACTATTCGTCAAATTTTCATGAAAATCGGAAGAAAATAAGAGTGCCTAGGTCAATTTGAAATATGTATCAACCAAACAAATTTTTTATCTTTATACGAAAGCATTTTAAAACGTTTTTAAATACTTCCAACGTCAAAACGTCAGTTTAAGTCAAAATTTTTATCATGATAAAATTCACGAACCAGCAACGTTTGAAAGTTATTAAAAATTACTACTGAACTTCTGAGTCGATGATTGTAACATTAAGAGCGCTTATTCCAATTTTTGGCCGTGATAATCGTCCAACCCGATAGGCTATGCGTGCTATACTAGATAAGTTTGAGTCCAAATTTTGAGTATTGGTAATTTCAGTGGCAAAAAGACGTCGTACCACTCGAAGAGAAGGAAAAATCGCAGCCGTAAGTGCATTAATTCAAAATTAGCCAAATCAGTCGATTCCACGTCATTCTCACCGCTAAATGACACTGTGGCGTATTTTACGAAAAGATCTTGGCCTCCATAGATACAAAATCAAATTAACTCAAGAGCTAAAGCCACTTGATCATTCAAAACATTGAAACTTCTCTAATTGGGCTCTGGCAAAGCTTGAAGAAAATTAAGAATTTCATCGAAAAATCATCTGGCACGATCAAGCTCATTTCTGGCTCAATGGCTTTGTTGATAAGCAAACTATGCATTATTGGTCAGCAACAGACCCACATGTGCTTCATGAGATACCGTTGCATCTACAAAAAATTACCGTTTGTTGCGGTATTCATGCTGGAGGTGTGGTTGGGCCGTATTTATCACTAAATTTTTGAATATTTTGCCTCCCTCTGGACATATTGGTCCATAATATCACTTTTAAGGGTTTTGTACTAAAATACAACACCCTATTGCAATCACGACCTTTGTCCGTCTGTTTGCCTGTCCATCTGTCCGTCCGTCTGTGTGTCACAGTAGTTTTCCTCCGAAACTATAGAAGCTACAGTCATGAAACTTTGTGGAAAGGGCAGAAGTGATGACTTCTTGAAAGTTTTTCCGGGTGAAATTTTTTTTCAAAATTGTTTAAGGGGACCTCCCCATATAGGGAGGAGACCCTTCAAAAAAAATTTCACCATTAGTAGTCGACTAGAGTGTCATTGGAAAGGTCTCAACGAGATCTTTTCAAAACGAGTCTTAAAATTGCCTTGCCAGTACCGTCGAGGTGATCTTAAAAAAATCTGAAAAAAGTTACCAAGGGAGAAATTTATGACTACAATAATAACAAAAACCTCAGAAGTCAAAATTCGCTCAATTTTCTTAATAATAGTATAGAATTCCGCACTCTCTCCTATAAAATCGTACGGGTGCCTTTAAACCCAACAAAATTAGACATTTGATAAGCTTTACACAAAGTCCTAATACACTGTAGATTTGATGAAATTCGTATCATATTCACGGAAGATATATCCATTTGAAATTTCACCAATTACAACAACAATAACATACTATTTTGGTATTTTATGGACTTTCCATCGAATTTTTTAGACAGCTCGATGACATAAATACTTTTGGGATTTCATAATTCGAGTGATTTTTGTTAGTTGAAAATGGAGAAAGAATGGATTTTCTTTTAAACGAGCACATCTCTTTGACATGTTTCTTGATTTTATTAGTTACTGGTGATGGCCTTTTGTAAGTTGAGTACAGAGCCCTTCTCACATGAGTGTAGATCTGTCTACCCAACTTGTGTCAGATTATTCGGAGCACAGGTGTCCAATCGAGGGGGGACCCCCTTGAATAGTTGAGCTTTAAAGAGACCACCGCTTTACACCTACATGCAAAATTTGATGTTTCTAGCTCAGGTAGCTTACGAGAAAAATTGCTGTGGCATACGGACGGACGGACAGACAGGACGCGATTTTAATAGGATTTTGTAAAATTATTTTATAAAACCCTAAAAAATCATAACAGGGCAACGTCCAAAGGCTTAGTTTTTGTCGGCTCAAATACTCATTGACCCAAATAGTACAACAGGGTTAATAACTCATAATTGATGTATATACAGTAGATAAGATTTGTGAACATATCGAACCTCACGATAAATTTATTTTTATTTTTGAACTTTCTACGTTACACTGACCTTGTAGTTCTCTTTCACAGGTAATATCTAGCCATTCGGGAAAGACCTTAGTACATTTGTCTAATGAATTATATTAGCGAATTTACCCGAAAAGTAAATGGTAGAAAGTAGTCCGTGTGGTCTAGTAGTTAGAGCATTCATCGCGTGAGCCGAATGTCTTAGATTCAAGCCCCATTGGTAACAACGACTTTGGATGGACCAGAAGCCCGTTCAGTTATGATACGAGCTGGTATAAAATCAGAACATATTGCAGCTGGGTGGACAAACACATGCCCAAAGCGTGAGACTGACCATATCACCTTCTCGAGTGCCAATATATCCGATCAAGATAATGATATACTCTAATTATCTCTAAGCGAAAGCCTGAAAGGGGCTGTGTGCTAAAAGTAAGCAAGTAAAGTAAACAAAATATGGAGTAATCGCAAAAAAAAAATTATCATTAAGTACCTAGCGGAAAAAAAATGTTTACAGCGCTCTTTCAAAATAATCGTCCTGGAGTATTAAAAGCTTCATCATCTACTGATTACAAATGTGTAATATTCCAAATTGTAATTTTAAAGTATTTAAAAACTTTTAAGAATTTTCTGCTCATTGGTTTATTATTCTTACGAACTTATAAAACAATAATCATGAACTGAAATGCTGCAAGAAATCTTCATTGATTCCAATCGTGCCAAAAGATATTCAATTTATTCTTGTCACGTTCCTGAACCGAAACATTGAAATGCAAAAACTATTATATTTGGGGTATGGATAGTATTATTTATTCATTCATTCATTTTTTCAACAAAACTGGGGCGGCAGCATATGCGTATGGGGATGCAGCGTATGCAAGTGGAGCAGAATAGGCTAGAGGAGCGGTGTAAGCAGCTACAGCAGGAGCGGTATACGCAACTGGAGCAGCAACAACTTGAGCAGAATAAGCCACTGGAGCTACAAGTCCTGGTTTGGCACAAACTGAGGCGATGATAGCCAAGATGACGACAGCCTAAAAAATATTGAACATTAAAAATTGCCTTTTCTGAAACTATATACAATATTTATAGTACTTACAAATTTGAACATGTTGATAGTTTTATTGGTGCTGGTAAGCTTGAATGAAGAAGTTTAAAGTGAATGATATGGGATGCAATGTGCTGGCTGGCTTTTATAGTTAAACTCAACCTTCTTAACCGAATTTAAATTAAAACCTCGAAAGCAAGGGCAAGTAATCGGAGACGGGTAGCATAATAATACGATAAAATAGTCAACCGATAAACTGGTGCAGTGAACTTTGACTTCTATAATTTTAAGACAGCATCTAAGGCATTGATTCGATAGCCAGACATTTTTAAGGTCTCGTCCCTTCTGAGAAAGTATATGTCTCAGATTTTTGATTGCATTACCTACGAATATACCTAATTTATTTTTCAAAACTAAATTTGAGAAAACATTTTACAAGCAAATAATACTTTCTCACATGTCTCTCTTAGTCTAGAGTTGATTTCTACGAAAAAATGCTGGCAAGAATGCGGTAAGTCTCGACTTCAATTTAGGGTCTTTTTCGATTTTGTTATCATCAGAACTTATCTCTCTACAAATGGACGAGTAAAATGAATCATGAAAACTTCATACAAGCAGCATTTTTATATTGCAGTCAGTAAATTTTCGCGACTTTTTTTGCGCTTCATTTATGAAGGTCGAGTTTGACTATATAAGCCAGCCAGTGTATTTTGTCAGACACCATTCAGTTCTTATTTGTTTATTCAGTTAAACTACCACCAAAAATCAATCAACATGCTCAAATTGGTAAGACTAAAAAATATTCGATAAGAGCTTTTCGTAAATTTTCTCTTTTTTTTAGGCCGTTGTCGTCTTCGCCATCATTGTCTCCGTTTGCGCCAAGCCAGGACTTGTGGCTCCATTAGCATACTCAGCTCCAGTTGTTGCTGCGGCCGCTCCACTTGCGTATACTGCTCCAGCTCTTGCCGCTTATTCTGCTCCTGTAGCATATTCTGCTCCCCTTGCTTATGCTGCAGCTCCATTCGGTTACGCTGCTACCCCAGTTTTACTGAAGAAATAAATAAATGAGTTATTAAATGAAACAACGTTGGTTTTAATAATTTGATGCACTGTAAAACGTTTATTGTACAAGACTCAAGTCGATTAGTTGTCAGTTTATATGTAAATTTTTACATGGCCTTACAAGCAGAGCTTCTGTTTTGTGTAGTTTTTCACTGCTACTAAATTTTTTTATTTCTGCTTGTGAATACAATGCTATAACATAAGTGTTTTTAAGGTTTTGTACTAAAATACAAAACCCTATTGCAATCACGACCTGTGTCCGTCCGTCCGTCTGTATGTCACAGCAGTTTTTCTCCGAAACTATAAAGGCTATAGCCATGAAATTTTGTAGAAAGGTCAGAAGTGGTGACTTCTTGAAAGTTCAAGGGCCGAAAAATTGTTCAAAGGGTTTTAAGAGGGGTCTCCCCATATAGGGAGGTGTCCCCTCAAAAAAAAAATTTTCACCATTGGTAGTTGAGTAGGGTTTCATTGGAAAGGTCTTGATGAGATCTTTTCAAAATAAGTCTTAAAATTGCCTTATCGGAACCAAGGGGGGCAGGGGAAGAGGAAATGTACGAACTTTTCGCGAAACCCCCAACCTCGCGATTTGACACTTTTCATCCGAAAAATCTGAAAAAAATCACGAATATAGGCCTTAATGAGTACAGTAGGAACAAATACATGAGAAGTAAAAATTCACTCAACTTTGTTAGTAATAGTATGATTTATCGATTTTGTTTTCTTGAATGAAATCTTAACGGTACCCTAAAATTCAATAAACGCAGATGACTATACATAAGATTGATCTTTCCTGAAATTTTCATAAAGACCGAAAGGTATTTAACGAAGTTATAATGATTTGAATTTTCCTGTATTACTATGGAACAATATGCGCTGTATTACTATGGAAACATATGGCTATGGAACCATATGCGCTTTTTACCGACTTGGACTCTACACCTTTACTAGGATTTTCATGAAAATTTCAGTAATGACAAGTATCATGAATATCTTTGAGAATCGGTTCAGTTAGTGCTATCAGTAATCGTAAAACAAAAAAGTGGCTGTTTTAAATGAGAAGATTGAATTATTTTGCGTTATTTTCCCCCAACTTCAACGTTTTTTTTTTTTTTTTTTTTTTTTTTTTTGTGGTAGGGAGGTGAAGGCATTTATGCCCGCCGAGTCTGGCAGTGTGGGACTCCCATGGAGGATACCTTTGGACTACCCACTAAACACCTCCCCTGTCAATCTGAGAACCTAGCCTGGAACCGTTTGACACATTACTTCGGGCCAGGTCTCGTTTTGTTACGCCGTGGGGCGCCTTCAAGCTGGGGAGTCCCTTTCCTAGCGGGAGGGGAGGGGGGAAGAGGAATTGCCAGAAGAGCGATCCCCCAGCCCCAGCGCCTCCGGCTGCTGTGAGTCCCTTTTGTATTTTAGGACTGCCCGAGCATAATGTGCCACCTGGTTCCATTGGTCAACCGATTCGAGCATCACCGCAACTATATTATCCGGGGTGAGCTCTCCCGTCTCCCTGTAGAGTTCCCTTCGCAGCCTGGCCCATTTCGTACACGCAAAAAATGTGTGACAGGCATTGTCCTTCTCTCCTGGGCAAAACCGACAATCGGGAGACCGTGACTTGCCGATCTTGTGCAGGTAAGACTGAAAACACCCGTGCCCGCTCAAAAGCTGGGTCAGATAGAAGTCAGTCTCACCATGCTTTCGATTTAGCCACGGTCTCACATCCGGGATGAGGCGCGCAGTCCACCTTCCCTTCGTGCAATTCCTCCAAGACTGCTGCCAATCGTTGAGCGAGCGTTGTCTCTCCTCGCGGACAACCATCTCCCTCGCATCCTCGTTTCGGCGCAGGTAAATAGCGCGGCGCTCTCTAGCAAGGAGGGCGACAGGTATCACGCCTGCAATCACTCTCACCGCCGAGTCGGAGACTGTTGGATACGAAGATGCAATTCTCAGTGCTCCTCTTCTCTGTACCTGTGCCAATCGTTTTCGGTATACCTCCTTGCTGAGAGCGTCGCCCCATACCTCTGCTCCGTACAGTAGCACTGACCCTACAGCACTCATCAAGAGGCGTCTTCTTGATGGGCTGGGTCCCCCTACGTTGGCCATAAGTCGACTCAGGGCCGATATTCCCGAAGCAGCCTTCTCAGCCGTTGCCCTGATTTGCTCAGAGAAACTCATCTTCGAGTCGATCAGTAGCCCCAGGTACTTCACCGCTGGCTTCGATTCGATCTGTATATCTCCAATACTGATCATCCTTACTCTAGGGATTCTCTTTTTTGTCAAGATGACCACTTCGGTTTTCTCCAGTGCTAGACTGAGCCCGCGAGTAGTCATCCAGTCCCTCACTCGGCGCATTAGCATACCTAGCCTAAGTTGCGCTTGTTCAACGGTGCGTCCGGCGACCAGAGCCGCAACATCATCCGCATAGCCGACCAAGCGCGACTCATCTGGCATCTCAAGTCTCAGTAGCCCGTCGTAAGACACGTTCCACAGGTCCGGACCAAGGATAGATCCCTGGGCAACACCCGATGTAACCGCCATACTTCGTTGGCCCTGTGTCGTGTCGTAGAGCAGGCTTCGGTCCTTTAGGTAGTTCCTCAAAAGCCGCATTAGATATTCTGGAACTTGAAAAGAGTTTTCCAGCGTATCCAGAATATCCACCCATCTAGCGGAGTTGAAGGCATTCCTGACGTCGAGTGTCACCAACAGGACGATCCGTCGCTTGGTGCGACTATATGCCTCTGCCTTTTGGACCGCGTTCACCACCTCTGCAATCGCATCAATGGTAGAACGTCCTGCTCTAAAGCCGTACTGCCGAGGAGATAGGTCCCCAGCAGCACGAATCGCGTCAGTGAGTCTTCCCTTGATGAGTTTCTCTAGCACTTTCCCAGCCGTGTCTAGCATGCATAACGGGCGGTATGCAGACGGCGATTCGGGATTTCCCTTCCCCTTGCTGACCAGCACGAGCCTCGCCACCTTCCATCGTACCGGGAAAACCCCGTCCCGTAGGCAAGCGTTGAATGTGCTGAGCAGCAAGTCAGGACAATGGTGATAGACGAGCTGCAAAACCTCAGCTGGTACACCATCTGGACCTGGAGCCTTCCTTGCCTTCAGGGAGAGGACTGCCTCCTCCAGTTCCAGCTGTGTGAAGAGTGGGCACTCGACTGCTGTTTCACCATGGACAGCGTCAACACGGACGGGATGGGCGGGGAAGAGTCCCCGCACTATCGCGTCCATCTTTTCCGCGTCATGTATACAAGGCTTCCGTAGGGCACCAAGTTTCCCCATGACCAGCTTGTAACCTAGGCCCCACGGATCCCTATTTACATCGTCCACGAGGTCTTGCCAGCATCGGGCCTTGCTCTTGTTAATAAGCCTGCGAAGATATTTCCTGCCGGACCTGTATGCTGCTAGCCTAGTGTCTGCCTCCTCCCGTGTTCGCGCCCGCTGGGCCTCTCGCCGAAGTTTGTGACACTCGCTTCTTTGTTCGGCGATCTCGTTTGACCACCAGTATACTGGAGGCTTACCATGTCGGGGTCTTCGGCGGGGCATGGAAGACTCGCAAGCAGCTATGATGGTACTCATAGTTGAGTTCACCAAGTCCTTGGCTGTAGGCCCTCCACTCCCTGGCGGAGCTCCCAGCAACGGTGCGCCTGCCGTAAGCGCGTCAGTGAACTTCTCGACGTCCATCCTCCCAGTCCTCCATCCGAGGATTGAAGTTTGGGCATATGCACGCAGAGTGGCACCGTCGTGAATCTCAACAGCTATATACTGGTGATCACTAGCCGAGTAGTCCTCTAGTACTCGCCAGTTGTGTACTCTAGGTACCAGGGACTCCGAAGCGAGTGTCACATCGGGTATGGTTCCTACGCAACCCCAGCGGCGGAAAGTAGGGGTGTTACCAGTATTTAGGACAAAAAGCTCTGTTCTGGCCGCCATGTCCAATATTTGCTTTCCCCTTGGGTCGGATTGTGGCATACCCCATTCGATGGCTCTAGCGTTGAAGTCTCCCCCGACCAGCATGTGGCCCTCTGTGTTCGAGACAGCGTCCTCCAGGGCATCGAGTTTGGTTCGAAAGGATCGCATTGCCTCGTTAGGCGTCAGATAAACACTGAAATATGTTATCCCTGAACACCGCACCCACACAAAACCATCCCCGCGTCCATGGCCCTGCACCTGAAGGCGGGCGCTGTCTCGAACCCAGATGGCCGAGGTACCAGTTTTGTCAGGGTACCACGCTTGCGAGTCCTTGTTATGATGTTGCTCGCTCAGCAACAGGAGGTCAGCTTTCTTATCCCTCGCAAACTGCTCAAGTAGGTCCTGGGCGTTTGTGCTTCGGTGCAAATTGACCTGCAGGATACGGATCATTTGAGTATCGATTTGGCTTTAGTTAGGGCCTCCTTGAAAACCCGGCATCTCCCTGTCCCCGGCTCATGTTTGAGGTCGCCGGGTGCTAGCTTAGCGTCCTTGCAAAGAATGCATTTTGCCTCGTTCGTGCACTCCTTCCTTTTGTGCCCCGTTTCACCACATTTGTAGCACAGAGATCTCCTGTCGTGTCCCCTACAGCCATACGCGGTGTGTCCGTATTCGAGGCATCTGAAGCAGCGGATAGGGATCGCTCTTCTCCGTATCCTACAGATCACCCAACCTATCTTAATTTTGCCCTTCGCCAGGATTTGCTGGGCGTCTTTATCAGCTAGTTCGACAATAGCCATGCGTTGCCCCCTTGTGTTTTCACGCGTCAATCTTGCCTTGACTTCACTTAAGCTGGGGAACTCCCTCCTAATGGCATCCTCTACTTCAGCTTTGTCCGTGACGCAGTCGAGGTCCCTGATTTCCAGGGTGGCCATTGGTTCGAGCGAGGCAACCGTTGCCGCATCTCCAAGAACCTTTTGAACCGCGTCACGGAATGCATCTTTGTTTGTGGCCTCTGGCCCGAATTCCACCAGCAAGCCGCCGGTCCGGGTTGGTCGAACTGCTTTGATGGCAGTTTTGGTGTCGTCTGGCTTGACCGCTCCTTTAATTTCACGCAGGACATCTGCGTAGGTTCGGCCCTTAAAAGGTTTAATAAGCAGTGCTTCTCGCAAGGGTTTGCGCCGCGGTTTGCTTTTTGTTTTCTGCGGTATAGCGGGGGGCTCCTTGTTCTCTTCGTGGTTGAGCTCTTTGTCTTTTTTTTCTAGGAGTAGCTTTTTGGCCGCTTTTTTCGCTGCCTTGTTTCGCACCACATGAAACTCCTCGCCTGGAGTGTCAACTTGGTTTATGGTCTCATCCTTCCTCCTTTTCTCACAGTCGCCTTCAATTGGGCTACCGGCCATTCTTTTGCTGCTGCTAGGACCCACTGATGCCTTGAGGGAGAGCGTGTCTTCAACTTCAACGTTTAAGGTGCATACTTTGAACACTTGATTCAATTTAATGAATGGCTGAAAATGAGCAACTACAATTAATATTCATATGTGGGGCTTTGTAACCATTCTAGGATTCGAAAAAATAGGCCATGATGATTACAGTACAGGGGAGTGGCGCCTGAAAAAACAATTTCATCAAACGGAGTCGATATGAGTATCAAATGAAAGTTCTTTATGAGAGCTTTTCAAAACAGTTCTTAAGCTGACAGTTTTTGCTTCAATGGGGGCACACGGGCAAAATACATAAAAAAGGTGTTTCCTCCCTAGCGAATGATCTAAAAAATCTGAAAAAATTATCAAGGGAGATATTTATGGGTATAACAATAACAAATACCTCAGAAGTCGAAATTCGTTCAACCTTGTTAATAACAGTATGATCCACGAATTTCACATTTTCTCCAATAAAATCGTCTTTGACATGTTTCTTGATTTTATTCGTTGCTGGTTACTGCATTTTGTAAAGTGAGTACAAAACCTGACATGAGCGTAGGTCTGTCTACCCAACTTGTTTGATTCTGCAATGCCCGATGAGGGACCTCGTGATAGCCTTAGATACTTTTCGACTGATCCGATGTAAGTTTATACTTTTGTCATCATGGACTCTAAGGAACAGCTTAAGATATTTTAAGCTCGATTCTCGATTTTTGCACTTTCCTCCAACCCTCTATGAAAGAAGCTAATCTTTCCTTGGTTTTATGTTGTGTTTGGAAGTCGTTCTCTCTTCTCTGACAGAAGATGGTAGATGCAAGGCTTTTCTCTATCACTAAATGAACTCGAATAGAAATTAAGTTTGGTAGTGATCAGGCACCAATTAGGTATGTCTAAATGGGCATAAGTGATTAATGGAGAGGCCTCTAACACCGAACGCAAAGCATTACTCCATCACTACCAAAATTAGCAAGTGATGAAGCTTACCTCAATAGTTCCTTATTTAGGCTTGCCTAAATAGTCCCCAATTTAGATGCTTATGGGGCTCACCTAAATAGTTTCAAATGCGGTCGGAGACGGGGTTTGCCTAAACAGTTCTTAATTTAAGCGCTGATGGGCCTACCTAAACAGTTCTAAAACATGTAAAAATTTTTTGGGAAAATCGAAACAAAAGCTATAAGTTTCCTGGTTTTCTTTTTGCTTTAGTACAATAACTCCTTACGGGCCTTTCCTAGGAAATTGTTAGAAAAAGTGTTTCATTATCTTTATCCAATGTACCAAGATTTGAACCGCACAACGTTTTGATTTAAAATCAGTGCACATCATAACTGAACAAGCTTACGGTCCGTTCGAAGACGCACTCGAAAAACATCTCTTTGTACCCAACAGGATTCGAACTAGAAACCTCCGAATTACAAGGTGAGCATTATAAACACTAGGCAACGTAAACGACAATAAACACATGCGCTAATAATACTTGCCATTTTCTTCACTTTGCAATCAACCACGCTTCATATTATCTGTGATAATTCACATTCATGACAAACTTGTAAATTTAAATTTAAAATTACAGCTCTGGTGCAAACTATATGCAGTGAAATATTTTGATTTGATTTTCGTAAGGGAACTACACCGCATTCTGGCTCCATTAAGTAGTTTTTAAATTAAGAATGCTGCATAAGGGCTCTATTGGACTTAAATTAGGCATACTGAACTTGAAAATATTTAAAGCTACTCATTCTCGTTTCCACATTCAAAATTAAACATATTACCCAGAAATTTTTGCTTTGTTTGAAATTTTCTTTGCTTGAAATGTTTGAGGTTAGTCCCATCAGTGTCTGAACTCGAAACTATTCACGCAAGCGTTGAAGCGTTTTGCAAAGTGCAGAAAATGGTAGCCCAGCAAACTGCATCTTTCGTCAACGATAGTGATCCGTTTTTCAGGAGCGTTTCAAATCTCTAAGTGGACTAAAATAATTTTTTGTAGCGATTCATTTTCGCGATAAATGAACGATTCATTTTTTGTGAAATACAGAACTTCGGGCTTCCATAGATTAGTTATCTAAAGATCAATTATATCAATTATATCCCACCATATGTAAAACTATCGTAAGGCTTTCATAAACCTATTGCAAAAAAATTGTAGTACAATGATAAAAATATCGTAAAACTATCCTGAAGCTATCGTAAAGTTATCGTAGGACCACCGTAAAACTATCACAAAATCATCATATAGCTATTGCAAAACCATCTTAAAACGATCGAAACACTATCACAAAACTAACGTATAACTATTGCTTAACTGCTTGTAAAATAGTTAATCACGACAGGTAATTTTAATAATAATAACTTCTAAACAGAAAAATGTTCGTTGTGTGAAATACAACGAAGATTTTTCTGTTCAGAAATTCTTTAGGAAGCCCCCATCAGGCCTCAATGTGGAAACCCCACGAGTGTTTTGTTTAAGAATTGATGGGGTGATGCCTTATGTCCATCATCAGGGCCTGGTAGGGTTTCCCTAAACACATCCTTAACAGAATAAGTTTAGGCATGTCTAACCTAGATGTGCCCCAGTAGGGCCCAATTAAGTTCGCATTAAGCATACGTCCATTAGGCAAGCCCCACTATTTCTGCTTAAGGTCTTAATGCCTGTTTAGGTGTACTTAAACTTTTTCCTACTTGGAAAGTTCTAGTATGTCGAAGTTCGTTCGACTGCTGGGCTTACCTGGTTCTGCTTCCAGAATTTTTTTCTATCTCAGCGATAGCGCCTTGAAAGATGATTGATAACACTATCAAAGTATGCATTAAATGCAAGCTCCTGGGGTTGTATATCAATGATTTGGCTTCCATATAAGAGCTTTAGAGATCCTTATAGTCATTGTCATTGTATGCCTGTTCCATCTGAGTATTATTTTCAGATGCTTTGTTTCTTTCTGGAACTCATTCCGAGTTCCATTTATACATATGGTTCAAATTTGGTTGAATTTTCATTTTCTTGTGAGTGACACCAGTCTAGGTTAATCAAGATTATGCTAAAATTATATTTTTTAACCATTTGTTTATGATTAGAAGTGCTTCCTACAGTAAATTGGATAGTGCTCCTTTGTATGTTCTTCTAAATAAACTAATAATAATGTTTGCACATCTCACCAGCTTAGAAACGTCTCACTAGAGCTTTATCTACTGCAACTGTCCACAATAAAGATGAGAGAACCTCTTTTTGGAGGGGTTTACGACTTGTTTGTGTATTAGTGATATTCTCTACCATTCTAGAAGAAATTGGATCAACCAGTGAGTTGGAATGAGTCTCATTGCTTACGTTATTAAATACCCCTTCAATATCAAGTAAATTACACAATGCTATTTATAAGACTACTTGATATCTCATTTCACGTTATATGAGACAGTTTTGGTTATCTTTCTCATCCTATATACATGTTAAACTCAATATAGTGAAATTTCCATTATGTTGGCTTTTGTAATTATTTACTACTATCATCATTTTGAAAATAAATAGCGTCATTTATTGATCTATACGCCTTTGTATTATTGGTGTTGCTTATAACGAGTCTCAATAGAAAGATCCCTTTATCAGTCTTCAACGCTTTGATTTAGTTGACAATGCTGGACTGCTTCTGAGTAGATGTGTTAGATGTAACCATATTCTGCCCTTTTTGAGCCAGAACTGGATAAACTCTATTGACGTCCAGTAATTTAAGGATTTTAAACAAATTTAATGCCACCAAATCCATTTCTCAGTACCGGTATTTATAGTTTCATCAAAGTTCGGGTTGTTTTCCTTGACTAATTACTTCTTTGATCCCTATTATAATTTTATTTCTGAAGGAATGGATTTTTAAAAGTAAAAGAGAATGCTGTAATTCCGTTTACCTTCAGTACAATGTTGAAAGTCTTGCGCAACTCTGCTACGGGCCTCACTAAATTCAACTGCAACAGGAATATATATCATTCTCTTAAAAAGGACCTAGAACTTTTATGCCTTGCCTTCTGAATGTCCTTCACACGATAAAGAAGAGCCCCACAGTATACTTTCTAGTTGTTAATGCACTTTGGTTGGTGTTGTCTCGAACGCTGATGGCAACATACTCGTTGGAGGAAGCTTCACTGCTAAAGAAATCAAATGCAGCATGCCTTTAACAGATTGGCAGAGAAAATGATCCTTATTGAGATGGTCAAGATAGTGCTCATCGTACTAAACACTGGAAGTACGCCGACTTTACACTGTATTGGCTGTGAAGGAACCATACCGGACGTGACATTCGCCTTAAAATTCTAAGTGCAGCGGATACAGAATCGGAGAGTATTAATGGACTACTCGGCCAAAAACCTCGGCACTAGTGGTCAACTGACATCGCTGAAAAGCCGAGGGAGTGTCACCAGCTTTGGCGTGACGATCTAGGGGTACGAGGTATAACCGGATAGTAGCGATGCATGCAACCGGATAGCTACACTTAAGTTCGCCAGGAAATGCTTTCGCAAATTGCTTAACAACAGCAGTGCTCGTTGTTGGCAAGACCTTGTGGACAATGTGAACAAGGCAGTCCTATGATTAAAAACAAGGAGGGCTCCAGGACTAGATGGTGTTTCAGCTGAGATATTGCAATTGATCTACCACCATTGTCTTGACTTGCTCTCAACACATTTGACGCTTGCCTATGGGACGAGGTTGACTCGAAATAGTGGAAGGTAGCGAGGGTCGTACTGATTAGCAAGGGGAAGGAAAACTCTTGATCACCGTCTGCACACCACCCGTTATGCATATGAGACATGGCTGGGAAAGTGCTAGAGAAACTCATCAAGTGAATAGGCAGAGGCAGTAAACCTGGTCTAAAAGGCAGAAGCATATAGCCGCATCAAGTGATGGAATGTTCTGTTGGTGATACTCGACGTTAGGAACGCCTTCAACTCTACTAGAGGGGTGGATATTCTGAATACAGTGAAAAAACCTTTTTAAGTTCCAAAATATCTCATGCGGCTTACAGAGCCAACGAATGGCAGCTTACAGAGCCAACGAATGGCAGATGTTGAATCGGGCATTTTTCAGGGACCTATCCTTGGTCCAGACCTGTGAAACGTTTCTTATGACAGAGTACTAAGGTGCCAGATGAGTCACAGTTAATCAGCTATGTGGATTATGTTGTGGCTCTAGTCACTAGACACATCCTTGAACAAGTGCAACTTAGGCTAGGCATGCTTATTTGCCAAGTAATAGACTGAATGACTGCTCGAGGGTTCATTCTAGCACTAGAAAAAACCGAAGTAGTCATTTTGACAAAAAGGTATTGGAGACATAATAATCAAATTGAAGCCAGCAGTAAAGTACCTGGGGTTACTGATCTACTCGAAGACAAGTTTTTCAGAGCAAATGAAGATAACGGCTGAGAAGGTTGCTACGGACATATTGGCTCTGAGTTGGCTTATGACTAGCTTACGAGGACCTAAGCCATCAACAAGGTAACTGATGATGAGGTCCACAGAGTGGTTGGTACTGTATGGAGCAGATGTATGGGCGGACGCTCTCAGTAAGGAGGTGTGTCGAAAATGCTAGCACGAAAGTAGGATGGACTTCTCAGTTCATCCCAGATTTAAGACAGTGGCTTTATCAAAAGCATGGTGAGACTGACTTTTATATGACACAGGTTTTAAGTGCACATAGATGTTTTCAGTCTTACTTGCACAAAATTGCTAAATCATAGTTCCACGAGTGTATATTTTGCCTAGAAGAGGTAAGCAATGCAGGGTTACCTTTTTTGCGTGCGAAAAAAAATAGACAAGCTATGACAAGACCTCTACAGGGAGACGAGAGAGCTCATCCCGACTAATACTTGCATAGTAATGGTTATGATTGGATCGGTTGACAAATTGAACTATGTGGCAGTCCTAAAAGATAAAAGGTACTCACAGCAGCTGGGGACGTCACAACTGGGGTGTCGCTTGTGTGACAATTCCTCTTCCTTCCTCCTCTCCTGCTGGAGGAGCGATTTCCCGGCTTGAAGGGCCCTCACGGTGTAGTAAAATGGACCTTGTTGTTTTCGGGCATGGATGCCCCAAACTTGACAATTCGTTTTCCAGTCAGTTCATGGAAAATCTGGACTGTGGGCAAAAGAACGACGTGAGAATGCCAGCAAAATGAAGCAGAAATTGGAACCATGGGATGATTTGTTCCACCTTTATTGCAACGAAGGCTTCAAAAGGCCTTTTTCAGGCATGTCAACGGCATACAGGAAGGAGTTTTCTGATGGCAATCGGATAAATAGCTTTTTTTGAGCAAACCAAATCAATTTACTCAGCACCTTTACACTTTTGTGATGATCTTGTAACTCATTTCACTGACATTCCCCCTCCGTACCAAAGTTGGAGCAATAGCAACAATGCTCATCCGATCTCTGGTCATGCTCAAGACTTGTTCAATGAACGCAAAACCTGGCAAATTCAATGATTTTTGGCTCATTGTCACCAACACCATGAAACCCGGTCAAGGGGCTTATTCAAATGATAAGTTCCGCCCTTTGATAATCTCGCTCTACAAAAAATCCTATCCTGTGTGTTCCTGGAGCAGTTTTGTTTGAGTAATTTTGTGCTTCAAAGTGGCTGAGGTAGGTTATGCAGTACCAACGTCATTTCAAGATAGCCCGCGTCATGTAGTGGTTAAGTACTTGCTACGTAAAACGAAGGTTCCAGGTTCGAGTCCCGTTGGTAACAATGAGATTTGTTTCGAGCGATTCTTTGAATGAACTAATAAACCCATTCAGTTGTGGTACTTACTTATTTAAAATCAGAACGTATGGCTGCTTGGTGGACGAGACAGGCAAAGCGTGGTACTGGTTATTTCACTTTCTCGAGTGCCGATATATTCTTTTTATATAAAAAGATACTATCATTATCTCTTAGTGAAGGCCCAAAAGGAACTGTAGTGCTAAAGCAAAATAAACATCATTCCAAGACACAACTGTCGCACAAATGTATCCAAAAAGATCAAAGTTAAGCTTAATGTTGTGAGTGTGATTCACTGAGTGAATGTTTTTTGCAACCTTTGAAGATAGTTGCGGTAGAAAGGTGGTTACTGATTTTAACCCTGCGAGTACACGTGGGGTCAATTTGACCCCAGACGCTACTTTGACCGACTGCAGCGCCTAGGCCTGCGGGAGAGTGGGGATATTATGGGCCTCTAAGTATATTTTAGTGTATTGACTATATGTTTACATAGTTTGTTTACCTTTCGAAGACGTTAGTTATTGTTGAGAAACCTTTGAAATCAGCCATTGTGTACTCAACGTCAATTTGAGGTAAAAATTGAATTTTTTTTTACTTTATAAATGGATAGATTAATTCAAAAAGACAAGAAAAAAGTTTGAAAATATTTTTATTTTTTTTTCAAGCAATATGTAATAAAATCTGCGATCTAGTGTGCGTAATCGTTTGTTGGCTGAAGACAGCGGTGATGATTTTAGCAGCAGTGGTTCCTCCGAAGACGACCACGTCTCTAAGCAATCAGGATCTGATTATGAACTTTCTGAATGTTCAGAAAATGATGATGTGAAGAATGCAATTCTCAGTGAACGGCTTTTACAAGAACGTGAAAATTCAGCCGCACGAGGGAGACGAACATCAACATTGATCAGTAAAAATAAGACAAAGTGGAAAATGGGAGCTCGTGAAAGATTATCAGTTTGGAATATATAAATATGCAAAATAAATACTTTCTTTTTAAGGAACACTATAGGGCTCATTTTCCCTTTATTTTGTTATGTCGTGAGAGTTTCCACGTAAATTTTTAGTCAAAAATATTATAAATTGAAAAAAATACGATTTTTTATGTAAAAATGCTAATTTTCGTTTTTTCAGATTGTTCGCGAATTTTTTTAGGTAGGCTTAGGGCATTTAAGGCCTCTCTTATGTATGAAAAGTACTAAAAGAGCTTTTAAACTATTTCTGGAAATTTTTTCAAACTAATATTTGTGGTGGAGGTGATACTGTATACGTTCAAAGAAGGTTGGGGTCAATATTTATGTACTCGATGATCGAAAAAATAGGTGTGTACTCGGAGGGTTAATGAAATGTAATTGTAGGTAAAGTAAGAGTTTCTTTTTAAACAAATTTTCTTCAAAGTGCCAAATGTATTGCAATGCTCAAACTAATTGTAAGAAAAAAATATTAAGAACAATACAAAATTTCAAGTAAAATTGCAAAACAAATAGGAAAATCAATTAGAATTAAAAATGCTGAAAGCGAAAATAATTTTCAATTTTAGACTTTCAGAACGTTACAATTGAATTAAATTTGTAGATTTAAGTTATGAATGCCTCTGTTTAAATGTATAAGGTTTATATTATTACGTTGTTTAGTTATTTAAGAAAAAGTGTTTGGCACTTCAACTGCAAATCGAATTAGAATGTTGAGTTAATTGGGATGAAAACGTATAAAATTATTTTTTCTGCTTTTTGCTTTAACTGCTAATTCACAGTAATCACTATCCATATGAATAAGTAAGAACAACTTTTTTCTTCTCACCAATAATCTCAATTATATTCTGTATCAATTAGCTAATTGTGGTTACGCCTAATTTCGAAAATTTTATTTCTTGCTAATGCTTACTAAAATGCAAAAATCAACGTCAGGTCAAATTTGCTTCTTCGTTCTTCATGTTTTCTATACCACAACAGATATAAAACCCGCAACATTGGTCAGGACCATTCCCAGCTATCGGGCTGTGGATTTTGTCATTGTAGGGGCTTTTGCCAGGATAGAGATTCCTTGCATGTGGACTCGTACCATCCAGACTTTCGGTCCAGGTAAGAGAGGTGGAAGGGGACAGCAATCCTATCAGGATACCCTACCTCTTGATGTGGATCAATCCTTCCTTATCAAAGATGAGATCACCCTCTGAGCCCGTGTGGCCAAAATAATTTAATAGGAACATCGATAAGATCCTTTAGATCTTGTCTTGACCTTTTTTATTTGATAAGTCTCATCAATCAAACCGCACATGAGAAATATTTTTTTGTAGTAGGGGAAGAACCTGCCCCGTGATATATTTAAATTTTGTGCTCTGAAATAGAGGGCTCAAAAGGTACAGTTCATGTCTTAACCACGGAATTTCAAGAAACCTTCCCCTTATTCTTATGTCAAACGGAAGTGTGTTATCTATGTTGAGCCTTATGGATATGTGATCCCTACCGCTTTATTTGGTGTTGGTCCTACCTCAAAGCTAATAATGAGCATTTGTGTTGCATCTCATTAAAAAATGCAGGCTGATCCTTCCATTGCCCTCATGCTTTAAGCTTAGCTCCTTCGATTCCAAGAACTCAGAGGCTCAGTACATTCAAAAACTTGTTGGAGAAAGCCAGTTTTTTGTGTAGAACATTCTTCTAAACATGGTCACTTGAAACACAGCTTGTATTCAGAATAAGAGTACTTCAACTAAATGAGCTACGATTGATTAAATTAAAATTAAGTGCAACTAGCAATTTTAATCAGAGGCTCCGTAACAGCCCTCATAACAAGGACTTTAAATTAAAAATACCGCGATCTCAACATTATTCAGCAGTAAAATCAGTCATCATACACTCGATCCCTTAAGTCCAATGATATCTAAAGTCAGATGGGTTCAACAATCAACTAGTTTCACATCAAGTGAAATATTTCGGATTTATAGAGAATCTGAAATTACAAACATCGAATGATTTTCACAATGACGACGTTTGACTGATTGCCAGATCCAACTGTGTTAATTTTGATTTTTCATCAGGAACAGTTGCGCTTGTTGATGACGATTACCTAATATACAATACAATTTTGCCAAACGCTACGCTGTGGGAAGAGTAGAGCCTTCACCAGTCTGAGAACTACATATAGCCCAGTCATATTAGGTAAAAACAGGGGTCAACCTCGGAATGAAAGATAATAAGCTGCAAATTGGTATGAACCTTTGTTTTGTCATTCTAAATGTTGTCTCAAAAGTCTAAATCGTTATCGTGTTCGCGTCTCAAGATATTCAAGGTCAAAGGTCACAAAAATCGGTTTTTCGCGAATATCTGGCTTCCTATCGGTTAAATGAGATTTGCATTTACTATAAAAGTTGTAGGCTATAAAATTCCCTACAACTTTTGTTTAAACTTTTTTTTCATACGACCAACCGTTTTGAAGGTAGAGCGCGAAGAGTGCACATCGTACAGTCATATACGGCCTAATGCAAGGTCAAGCGTGAGTTATGGTTATCAGTACGTTATAAAGTCAATTATTTACTTGGAAATTATAATTATTAAACAATGCCTATTATTTATGTACTAACTATTAATTATTTATATTTAATTAAAGTAAGTAACTTGATTATTTATATATAATTATTCATATTTAACTATTTGACAAAACAAAGGTTCATACCAATTTGCAGCTTATTATCTTTCATTCCGAGGTTGACCCCTTTTTTAACCTAATATGACTGGGCTATACAACTTTTCAAAAACTTTGGTGAAAGTTGGAGCCGAATTGCGACCTCTAACGTGGTCAACAATCTCGTTATATACATACACACATATACAGATATATCCATATATATGCATATATATACATATGTGTATATATATATATATATATATATATATATATATATACATATATATATATATATATATATATATATATATATATCTATATATATACACATATGTATATATATATGCATATATATGGATATATCTGTATATGTGTGTATGTATATAACGAGATTGTTGACCACGTTAGAGGTCGCAATTCGGCTCCAACTTTCACCAAAGTTTTTGAAAAGTTGTATAGCCCAGTCATATTAGGTAAAACAAGTTGAAGTAGCAGGAGGATGCTCCTGCCAGAAGGGTATTGTAAAACAATTAGGTAATCAAACAATATATTCTGCATATCAAAACGTGACTAATATATAGATTCCATAAATTGAGTTCGAAAAATTATTATTATTATTATAATTTTAAACTCGCCACCATTTTGTTTCAAGTGGTTTGACCTCGTCGCTTGATTAGTCACGATAACACATGGATATTACTAAAACTTTCTAACATTTTTATCAAAATTCCTACATATTTGTAGTGTCTTGGTCCGTCGCAAGCGTGTATCTTCCTAGTATCACGTGTTAATGTTGTAATTGTTAAAGATTCAATCGGCTGTAACTTAGCTGTTTATTGTTCAATTATTGTGAAATTTTCGAACCATATACAATCACTTTCAGAAAATTTAATTTATAGATTTTGGGAAATCTAAGGGTCACATCTTGATTTTATAGACAAACAAGTTGGGTAAACAGACCTACGCTCATGTCAGAAGGGTTTTGTATTCAATTTATAAAATGCAGTCACCAGATCGAATCAAATCAAGAAACATGTCAAAGACGATTTTATTGTAGAAAATATGAAATGCCAAGATCATAATATTTTTAACAAAGTTCAATGAATTTCGACTTTTGAGGTTTTTGTATTGTTATACTCATAAATATCTCCCATGATAATTATTTCAGATGTCCATCCGCGACGGAGGAAACACATATTTCATGTATTTCCCCCCTGTGCCCCCACTGTAGCAAAAACTGACAGTTTAACAACTGTTTTGAAAAGCTCCCGTGAAAACTTTCATTTCATACTCATACCGGCTACGTTTGATGAATTTTTTTTCAGGGGCCACTCTCCTGTGCTGAAATCATCGATTCATGGCCAATTTTTTCGAATCCTAGAATGGTTACAAAACCCTTTTGCTAGGAGCTCTCTCCCACCTCCTTGACTTGTTTCACTTATGAGCATTAATTGTAGGTACTCATCTTCAGTCATTCATTAAATTGAATCAAGTGTTCAAAGCATGCACCTTAAACGTTGAAGTTGGGAAAAAATAACTAAAATTATTCAATCTTCGCATTTAAAACAGCCACTATCTTGTTCTACGATTACTGATACTACTAGCTGAACCGATTCTCAAAGATATACATGACACCTATCATTCCTGCAATTTTCATGCAAATCCTAGCAAAACTGTAGTGTCTGAGTCGGTAAAAAGCGCATGTTGTTCCATAGCCATATGTTGCCATAGTAATACATGCAGCGCATATTGTTTCATAGTAAAACAGGAAAATTCAAACCGCTATAACTTCGCTAAATATGATTTAATCTTTATGAAACTTTCAGGATAGATCAATCTTATGAATAGACATCTACGTACTAAATTTCATTGAATTTAAGGGTACCGTTAAGATTTTATTCAAGAAAATATAAAATCGATAAATCATACTATTACTAACAAAGTTGAGTGAATTGCGACTTCTCACGTATTTGTTGTTGTTGTACGCACCAAGGCCTACATCCCTGATTTTTTTCAGATTTTTCGGATCACAGGTGTCCAATCGCGAGGGGGGGGGACACAAATTTTTCGTGTATTTCCCCTCCCTGTGCACCCCTCGAAGCAAATTTTGCCAAACTAAGACCTGTTTTGAAAAGTTCTTATCAAGACCTTTCATTTGATACCCATATCGGCTACCTTCAATGAAATTTTTTTTCCGGGGGGTCACTCTCCTATATGGGGAGACCCCCCTTAAATACCTTATAAAAATTTTTTTGTAGTTGAACTTTCAAGAGATCACCACTTTACACCTACACACAAAATTTGATGTTTCTAGCTTAAGTAGTTTCCGAGAAAAACTGCTGTGACACACGGACGGACGGACGGACGGACGGACGGACGGACGGACGGACGGACAGACGGACAGACGGACAGACTGGTCGCGAAACTAGTAGGGTTTTGTAAAATTATTTTACAAAACCCTAAAAAGGAAATTTATAAAATGTACTATTATTAACAAAGTTGATCGAATTTCGACTTCTAAGGTGTTGCCCTTGTGAAGGAAAAATTGAAAAGCTCTTATAAAGAACTTTCATTTGATATTCATATTGGCTACCTTTGATGAAATTTTTTTTCAGCGGCCACTCCCCTGTACTGTAATCATCGATTCATGGCCTATTTTTTCGCATCCTAGAATGGTTACAAAGCCCTTTTGCTAGGAGCTCTCTCCTGCCTCCTCGACTTGTTTCACGTATGAGTATTAATTGTAGGTACTCATCTTCAGCCTTTCATTAAATTGAATCAAGTGTTAAAAGCATGCACTTTAAACGTTGAAGTTGGGGCAAAATAACTCAAAATTATTCAATCTTCGCATTTAAAACAGCCACTATTTTGCTTTACGATTACTGATACCGCTAGCTGAGCCAATTCTCAAAGGAATTCATGATACCTATCATTCCTGAAACTTTCATGCAAATCCTAGCAAAGCTGTAGTATCTGAGTCAGTAAAAAGCGCATATTGTTGCATAGCCATATGTTTCCATAGTAATACAGCCCATATTGTTCCATAGTAATACAGGAAAATTCAAATCGCTATAACTTCATTAAATACCATTCGATCTTTATGAAACTTTCAGGACAGATTAATCTTATTGATAGTCATCCGTGCACTAAATTTTATTAAGTTTAAGGGACCCGTTAAGATTTTATTCAAGAAAACATAAAATCGATAAATCATACTATTACTAACAAAGTTGAGCGAATTTCGACTTCTCACGTATTTGTTGTTGTTGTACTCATAAAGGCCTATACTCATGATTTTTTTCAGATTTTTCGGGTCAAAGGTGTCCAATCGCGAGGGGGGGGGACACAAATTTTTCGTGTATTTCCCCTCCCTGTGCGCCCCTCGAAGCATTTTTTGCCAAACTAAGACCTGTTTTGAAAAGTTCTCATCAAGACCTTTCATTTGATACCCATATTGGCTACCTTCAATGAAATTTTTTTTTCGGGGGGTCACTCCCCTATATGGGGAGACCCCCCTTAAATACCTTATAAAATTTTTTTGCAGTTGAACTTTGAAGAGATCACCACTTTACACCTGCACACAAAATTTTATGTTTCTAGCTCAAGTAGTTTCCGAGAAAAACTGCTGTGACACACGGACGGACGGACGGACGGACGGACGGACGGACGGACGGACGGACAGACGGACAGACGGACAGACTGGTCGCGAAACTAGTAGGGTTTTGTAAAATTATTTTACAAAACCCTAAAAAAGGCAGAAGAAAGTTTCCGTGAAGCACTTTGTAGAAAAATTCAATTTGGTGAATTCGAAAGAATCCTATTGGATGAAATTGGAAGGGTAATGAGTCAATGAAGAAAGTGAAATCAGCGTCTTGCGAAAAGTGGCCGTTCTGTGCTTTAATTTCTGGACTTTGTTCGCAGTAATTTTGAAATTGAAGCTTGATTTTCGGGTGCCCCGAATTTCTTTCTTTTGTTCGTCACCGAGCGCTCGGAGTTCAACAAGGAGAGTGTAAGTAATTATTCGAATTTGTTTTTGTATACATATACTGTTCGTTTATCTCAAATTAATATTTGTCTCTTTTTAAGGTCTTTGTGGGGGGGGGGACACAAAATTTCCGTACATTTCCCCTTCCCCTGCACCCCTCGAAGCAAAATTTGTCATTTTAAGACCTGTTTTGAAAACCTCTCATTAAGACCTTTCATTTGATACCCATATTGCCTACATGCGATGAAAACTTTTTTTCAGGGGCAACTCCCCTATATGGGGAGACCCCCCTTAAAGACCTTATAAATTTTTTTTCGTAACGGAACTTTGAAGAGGGCGTCACTTTGCACCTACCTACAAAATTTTATGTTTGTAGCTTATGTAGTTTGCGAGAAAAAGTGGTGTGACACACGGACGGACGGAGGGACGGACGGACGGACGGACGAACAGACGCACAGACAGGACGCGAAACTAATAGGGTATTGTAAAATAATTTTACAATACCCTAAAAAGGGGTCAACCTCGGAATGAAAGATAATAAGCTGCAAATTGGTATGAACCTTTGTTTTGTCAAATAGTTAAATATGAATAATTATATATAAATAATCAAGTTACTTACTTTAATTAAATATAAATAATTAATAGTTAGTACATAAATAATAGGCATTGTTTAATAATTATAATTTCCAAGTAAATAATTGACTTTATAACGTACTGATAACCATAACTCACGCTTGACCTTGCATTAGGCCGTATATGACTGTACGATGTGCACTCTTCGCGCTCTACCTTCAAAACGGTTGGTCGTATGAAAAAAAAGTTTAAACAAAAGTTGTAGGGAATTTTATAGCCTACAACTTTTATAGTAAATGCAAATCTCATTTAACCGATAGGAAGCCAGATATTCGCGAAAAACCGATTTTTGTGACCTTTGACCTTGAATATCTTGAGACGCGAACACGATAACGATTTAGACTTTTGAGACAACATTTAGAATGACAAAACAAAGGTTCATACCAATTTGCAGCTTATTATCTTTCATTCCGAGGTGAAAGCCCTAATATGACTGGGCTAATACAAAAACATTGCATTCAGTGTGTGCTCAAGGACTCTAAGCTTCAAGAATCCAATTTCGCTCCTACGTCAACACTTTCAAAAGTCCAAAAAGCGAACAAGTTGAATTAGGAGCCTCAAAAAAGCCACTAGTCACGGCAATTCTGGTGATTTCAGTCCGATACCACAAACAACAGCTCCTTAACTGAGCTTTTCACGGAAGAAGGTATAAAAATTTAAGTGATAAATAAAGGTTGACTGAACGATTATAAGACAATGGTCGGTCTATCAAACAAAATTGCGAATAATATTCTATTTTCAAATTTGGACGAGATCTAACGTACCAATGTTTCGGTGAATTTTTTGGGTGCAGAGTACATCACCCAGCAAGGAGTTGAAGGCAATAATTTCTATGTTATCAATCAGGACAAATTGGAGGTTTTCATGAATAACAATTTCGTCACAATAATTGGTGAAGTTGGTAGCTTTGGCAAGTTACCTTTAATCTATGGAATGTCCCAAATAACGACAGTCCATACCAATTCTAGTGTCAAACAGTGGAGTGTTACGCGTGAATTGTATCGGCGAATTTGGATGGGCTCACTCATCACATCTGGCATTTAATGCCAACAGATCAAATACAAACTGTCACACACCAAATGCTTCGAAGGTAAATACCTACTCACCAACAAGTCCGACTTGATGATTTGGCATCCAAACTCCTAGTAAATGCTTGTAAGTTCAACTAAATATTTCTAGACCAGAACTCAATCTACACTCACTTGGGGCTAGCCGCGGATATTAAGTCCTTCAAAATTGAAGTCAAATGCAAAATATCAATCAAAACCATAGCTGGACGAATCGCGCAAACAGTAACAACAAGTTGGGTAGACAGACCTATGCTCTGTCAGAAGGGTTTTGTACTCAACTTACAAAATGCAGTAACCAGCAACGAATAAAATCAAGAAACATGTCATGTTTGAGTATCATACTATTATTAGCAAAGTTGAAAGAATTTAGACTTCTGGGGTATTTGTTATAGTTATACCCATAAATATCTCCCTTGATAATTTTTTCAGATTTTTTAGATCAAGGGGGTCCATTCACGAGGGAGGAAATACATTTTTCATGTAATTCACACCCCCCCCCCCCCTTTGCCCCCACTGAAGCAAAAACTGTCAGTTTAAGAGCTGTTTTGAAAAGCTCCCATAGAGAACTTTCAGTTGATACTCATATCGGCTACCTTTCATGAAATTTTTTTTCAGGGGCCACTCCTCTGTACTGTAATCATCAATTCATGGCCTATTTTTTTCGAATCTTAGAATGGTTACAAAGCCTTTTTTGCTAGGAGCTCTCTCCTGCCTCGTCGACTTTTTTCAATTGTATGTACTCATCTTCATGATATGTATCATTCCTGAAATTTTCATGCAAATCCTAGCAAAGCTGTAGTGTCTAAGTCGGTAAAACCGCATATGGCTCCATAGCCATATGATTCCATAGTAATACAGGGCATATTGTTCCATTGTAATACAGGAAAATTCAAATCGTTATAACTTCGTTAAATACTATTTGATCTTTATAAAACTTTCAGAAAAGATTAATCTTATAAAAAATCATCTGTTTGCAAAATTTCGTTGAATTTAAGGGTACCGTTTAGATTTTATTTAAGAAAACATAAACTCTATAAATCATACTATTACTAACAAAGTTGTGTGAATTTCGACTTCTCACGTATTTGCTGTTGTTGTACTCATTAAGGCCTACATCCATGATTTTTTTCAGATTTTTCGGATGACAGGTGTCCAATCGCGAGGGGGGGGTACGCGAAAAGTTCATACATTTCCCCTTCCTCTGCCCCCTCGGTACTCATAAGGCAATTTTGCGACTTGTTTTGAAAAGATCTCATTGAGACCTTGCCAATGACACCCTACTCGACTACCAATGGTGAAAAAACTCTTTTGAGGGGTAACCTCCCTATATGGGGAGACCCCCCTTAAACCCCTTTGAAAAATTTTTCCACCCTTGAGGTTTCAAGAAGTCACCACTTCTGACCTTTCCATAAAGTTTCGTGGCTGTAGCCTCTATAGTTTCGGAGAAAAAATGCTGTGGCATACAGACGGACGGACAGACGGACACAGGTCGTGATTGCAATAGGGTTTTGTATTTTAGTACAAAACCCTAAAAAGAGGCATATGCTAATCCCGGTTATTTACGGATGTATAATCAATTCCAATTCCAGCGAAGTTTCTGCTAGAGTGGATACAACAGCAAGGGGTGGCAAAGAATCCCCCGGAATTCGATCAGGACTATAATTGAATCAATTATTAAATAATCAATTGAAGAGCTAGTTCAACTTATTATTTCAATTCAATAACTCATTTTACATTCACTTGGGGATAGCTGTGAATATTACTCGTAAGTTCTCTAATGTCTACACTTCATTGGTAAACCGCGATATAAACAAACGTGGCATAAGCCCTAGAGAATTGTCGCTGGAACGTCGTAAATATCAGCTGTTTTGTCAATAGCTAGATGATGGTGAACAGGTATGACTATGCTTTTGGCGATTGTGACTGAGCTTGTCGCGAAAAATAATTTGGGTCCATGGTAAAATCATGTCATTTCTTCGGTGACCTCTCCCAGTGAATGTGCGATTTCACCCTCGACTTTGAAACAGTAAGCCTCTAAGTCAATGTTTTAAAAGTGCCAGAATCTAACGGTCGGTTGTTTTATTGGATACAGTACTAGGATAAAGCAGAGATTAAGTTGCAGAACGATAGAAATAAGAATATCAACGTAGTATGAGAAATAATGGAGTTGCAGCGAAATTCAATAAGAAACAGGAGTTCAAGGACAAATCCGGCGGGAAATAGAAAACGCTAGACAGAAGAGATCGAACGGCTAAGGTTTCTGGTGGAAAAATTCTGCGAATCAAAGGAGCCCTTAATTGACATAGGAGGTAGAAGAAATATTTTTCTTTATAATTGGTTTAATTCTTTTTAATGTAATTCAATAAAAAACATAGTTTAAAGTGAATCAATTGAAAAGTGCTTTCCTTTTTTGTTTTTGTGAGCTCTTTGGATGGAGTAGAACTTCGCGGGTGGTCAGTTAATTGGGAAATATTGGTTGCCTTTCCGGGTCATGACAGCCAATTGTGTGTTGATTTCCCCACACGTTGTATCTTTGTAGACTGATGTGATGCCAGTTTGAATTTTTCTCCCTATAATAAAGAAGGATTGGATGTACCCTCTACTGCTCTTTCTTTTAAGCCCTTTGATTTGATCTCAAAGGTGGAAATTTCTACGCCAAGAATCTTTAGTATCTCTTAACTTTCGCTGTACCAAGTCCCTCCTTCAATTGATCATCCCGATATTTGACCGAATGTTAATGAAAATCTAGAGATCGGAACACAAAGAGAGGAAGAAATCAAGGAGGCGAGTCAAAAAAAATTTTACATTGTCTTTCAACTGGAAGAAAACTCCTACGTTCCACCTCCTTTCCTTGATCAAGAAAGATACAACCATGTCGAACTAAATATTTTAGATAAAACTATTACCTCATTTTTCAGCCCCATAAAAATGTTGTATGCATTGACAAATTTTGATGAGCTAGTTGACAATATTATTGTTCCTGAATCAGAACGATATGCATATCAAAATGGAAGACGTGCCGTTCTCACTAGCGCAGAGGTGAAAGCTTTCCTAGGAATGAACTATGTGGTGGGATATCATATCTTGCCTACGTTTCACAGCTATTGGCTATTGGAGTTCAAGGACAAATCCGGCGGGAAATAGAAAACGCTAGACAGAAGAGATCCAACGGCTAAGGTTTCTGGTGGAAAAATTCTGCGAATGAAAGGAGCCCTTAATTGACATAGGAGGTAGAAGAAATATTTCTCTTTATTATTGGGTTAATTCTTTTCAATGTAATTCAGTAAAAAACATAGTTTAAAGTGAATCAATTGAAAAGTGCTTTCCTTTTTTGTTTTTGTGAGCTCTTTGGATGGAGTAGAACTTCGTGGGTGGTCAGTTAATTGGGAAATATTGGTTGCCTTTCCGGGTCATGACAGCCAGTTGTGTGTTGATTTCCCCACACGTTGTATCTTTGTAGACTGATGTGGTGCCAGGTTGAATTTTTCTCCCTATAATAAAGAAGGATTGGATGTACCCTCTACTGCTCTTTCTTTTAAGCCCTTTGATTTGATCTCAAAGGTAGAAATTTCTACGCCAAGAATCTTTAGTATCTCTTAACTTTCGCTGTACCAAGTCCCTCCCTCAATGGATCATCCCGGCTTTATTATTTTCCCAGTGGCAGTAGAAGTGTCCTTTATCTCTTTCCCGCATATGAGACACATTTGTTCCTTGTATTATTTTCAATTTTATGCTGAACTTGTTCAATCAAATCAATTTGTAAGTTGTTTCTCACAAACTCAATAGAATGCTCTAAGATATTCACATTGACAGCGCCAAAAAGAAACTGATTAGGTAGAAAAAGTATTGGCGCACATCTGTCAGTTTTTAGTCGACTATAAGTTCAATATTCTGATTTTTAAAATGATTGGCGAGTTACATGTGTATTTCGAAAGTCTCAGCAACTAAATACATATGATAATTCTTGAGAATAATTGTAAGGAGACGCGGCTGTCCAAGTATGCGTGAACGGAGTCTTTTGATGATACTACAGAACTTGACTAAATACCTGTTTTGTGGTGCTTTCTGTGTTTATATAAGTACGCTTTCTAAAATAGAGTTCAAAGTTTGATTCATTTGTTTCAAGATATGTCAACAAGAAGAAACAGAGAGTTTGCATTAACCGATAAAGAGATTTTTTGAGCTTTTAGTGGCTGGATGGATTAACATTAGACGAGGAAGATCACAAGTTTTTGGAAGAAGACATTGATAGAGGTGTCTCCCCTGTTGTGATTGAACCCAGTATTTCACGGAATATTAACGAAAATCTAGAGATCGGAACACAAAGACAGGAAGAAATCAAGGAGGCGAATCAAAAAAAATTTACATTGTCGAGGATGGATGACGAGGATGGATTAACATTAGACGAGGAAGATCACAAGTTTTTGGAAGAAGACATTGATAGAGGTGTCTCCCCTGTTGTGATTGAACCCAGTATTTCACGGAATATTAACGAAAATCTAGAGATCGGAACACAAAGACAGGAAGAAATCAAGGAGGCGAATCAAAAAAAATTTACATTGTCTTTCAATCGGAAGAAAAACTCCTACGTTCCGCCTCCTTTCCTTGGTCAAGAAAGATACAACCATGGCGAAATAAATATTTTAGATAGAGCTATTACCTCATCTTTCACCCCAATAAAAATTTTGTATGCATTGACAAATTTTGATGAGCTGGTTGACAATATTATTGTTCCTGAATCAGAACGATATGCCTATCAAAATGGAAGACGTGCCGCTCTCACTAACGCAGAGGTGGAGGCTTTCCTAGGGATGAACTATGTGGTGGGATATCATATCTTGCCTACGTTCTACAGTTATTGGCCCTCAGATCCTGATATGGGGGTTCCTTACATCGCAAACATAATGACACTCAATCGGTTTGAGAAGAAATTTATTTTTTAGCAATAATAATGATGAACCGTCTAAAACTCAACGTTATCATTATAGAGCGTATAAGATTCGACCAGTTTTAGACCACTTTAATATGAGCTTTCAAATTGCCATGAAAAACAGGAAATTTTAGGCGATTGATGAGCACATGGTCAAACTTAAAGGTCACAATATAATGAAACAGTACCAGAGCATATATACTAAATAGCACTGGCACTGTGAACAATTTTCCATTCTAACTGTAAACAACCCACAACATAAAATATTAAATGTATTTGCGAGAGTTAAATGTATGTATACTCAGAAAAACATATGTAGTTGAAAATTTGGTGAGAACGTGGTAGAATAAGATAGCATGACGAAATTTTGAAATTTCTAAGCGTGTACACGAGATAAAAGACTATCCTTAATTATGATTGGTTCATTCCAACTTAACGAACATCAAAATTACTCACGACAATTATGACGATTCTTTTGACAGTTGAGAAATGTCAGTTGTGAAGAAGTGACTTACGCGAGTGCAAATCATAAATAAATGTTCTAATTCAGTGTTTACCGGGTTAAATTCTAACTATATAATCATCAAAATGAGTTCCGCGTGGTTGATTTAGTGAATACTAGTGAGAAAAAAATGAATTGTGCGTCAAAAGTGATAGCGAGGATCGATTTCCTCTTCGGAAAGTTGCAAATTCTACGTTGAAAAGTTTGTGTAATTTATTGAGTTTCAGGAATCAAATTGAGAGTAATCGTATTTATTTTCGTGATGGCCTATTTGTATTGAATAGTTAGGTCATTATGGAAACGGATGCAATTAACTCTTAATAACAGCAAACATCTAGTTTAATTGAAGTGAATCTAGTGAATATTTGACCTTGGCCGATTAACTTTCCGCAAAGTTGTGGCGCAAAAAGTCATTTAATTATTGTGTTTCAAGAATTTAGAGTGACTGTATTTATTTCCGTCATGTCCTATTGCATTAAATAGTTAGGGCATTTTGGAAATGTGTGCAATCACCTCTTGAAATCATCAATCTAAATGATTTTGTCCTTGTGTAGTGATTGAAGTGAATGCTTTTGAGAACAAAAAGAGTTTTTTGGTAAAAGTGATAGTGAAGACCTTTCCGCAAAGTTACAAACACGGGAGTGAAAAGTTGCGTTTAAATAATAATTGTTTTTCAGGATTCCCCCGATTGAGAGTAATCGTATTTATCTCCGTGATGGCCTATTTGTATTAAATAGTTAGGGCATTGTGGAAATGGGTGCAATTAACTCTTAATAGCAACTATCTAGCATTAATTCATATACATATTTTAAAATGGATCTTGTGAATATTTGACCTTTACCTATTAGTCATATCAAAGTGTTGATGGATTCGCAGGATAAGTCTTTCAGATACCTTCCAGTGAAATTTGGTTGTGTGTGCGTTACGTTCAGAGAAAAGAAGGATGCCCGGTTTGTATATGTTGAGAAAAAATATCCTTTAAAAATATGTATATTGAAAATGATTAATTTGCAGGTATTCCATATATTGCTGAACATTAAGTATTAGAATTGATACACGCTGTTTAAAATGAATCGATTGGAGCAACCACTTAATAATGCCCGAGGATTGAATCGCATCATCTTATCGGAAAAATGGAGAAGCGAGTGAACTTTTTTAAATCTAAGCTACAAGGTATTTGGTCATGACACTAAGGAAGACATTTACAACTGAGTTTAACTGCAGAAGGAGCTGGCCAATTCACTGGAGAAAAACTGGTTTTTTAACTATTTGCACACACCGTTATGTTTATCGTAACCATATTGAAGGTATTTTTATTAAAGTTTCGAAATTATTTTTTTATGGTAAAAAATGTAATTGATCGTTAAAATTTTTATGTTTAAGATTTGCAAAAAACGATGTTTGAAATTAAGAGATATCAATTTACATATAAATTATTTAAATTCACATTTTATTTCGGAGTCAAATATTATAATATAATAAGTTGATAGACAATTTTCAAGAAATTTGAAGAACTATATTTTTTTAAACACAATCAAATCAAAAATAGATTCAAAGAGCATTTTGAGAATAAAACTTCACTTATTTTTGATAGACAAAGTAGATTTAATAGTCACAATCAAACTAATAATTTGACAATAGCTTTTAAAAACAATAATTCTAACAGTATTTCTATAATGAAGGTTGGATAAAAAATTTAACATGTTTAAAGATGCCATCAGAAGTTAAGAAAATTATCAATTTAATCAATCAATCAATAAAATTAATAACATTATATCAAATACTCATAACTTTATGAAAAGTCATCCGAATATTATGGTAACTAGGTCTGATAAAGGTTCAGTCCCAATCATTGTTGATAGATGTAAATAAAATCATGATATAGAAGAAACAATTAATGATACTAAATACTATAAGCAGCTTGTTAAAAATCCTTCGGATGGATTGAAAATTAAGTTAAAAATACAAATGACAAAGATTTTAAATTACAATATTTTAATGCGAATGAAAAGTATAAATACAATGTAACGAATTTAGATTTAGCTCGTTGTTATGGATTGTAGTTTCATGTATTTTGGATTGTTATGGATTGTAGTTTCATGTATTGACACCTCTGCTTATTCATTAGAAGGGTTGTGAAGGATGTTTTAACTAAAGCTCTACCGAGCCCTAAATCTAACCTTAAAGATAGTTTGCAATTTAAAGATAAAGTTGAAGATATCATTATTCCGGATGAACCGCAAACTCCTTCAGTGGTGCCACGCACCCAGCAACAATACATTATCGTTTTTCTCCCATTTCCATTGATTCTTTATGAATTGAAAATGCAAAAAGTTAAAGTATTCTATTAAGCTATTAATCTTTACTTTTCAAATTCATTTTGACGGTTATTTCGATCAAGTTAACGACTGGACAAAACTTCCTAACAGTTGCCAGATGCACTTTCTTCATCAAAACAAAATAATTTACATCTGGCAAGATGTTTTCTCGTTAATATTTTGTGAAACTCTCTCTCAGAGCAACGATATATGTCACACATACTACGATTATTTTATGTTGTGCTCACTAATACTTAAAAATTTTTATGTGGCATATGTAGCGTTGTCGCATTTTTCCTCAAGTGTTTTACTCTCAAATCGAATGCATCTCTTTCTTTACTAATAATATTTATACTTCGGATTTCTCGTTTCATTTGACAACCCCTTGAACTGCCAGTGCTATTTAGTGTATATGCTCTGACAGTACCTTAAAAAGTAAACCCGTCAAGTGAGGGTTTAAAATGTGGCGTAGAGCTGACTCAGCTACTGACTATTGATTTGAAGTTGGAAGAAAACAAGGTGGTGCTGAAACTGGATTAGGAGAGTCTGTAGTTTTAAAATTATCACAGTTTACAATGTCTAGGTTGCGAGCTTTACTTCGATGACTTTTTCAACTCTCTGAACCTACAACCTGAATTGGTCAGCATGAACATAAGAGCTTATGAAACAGTTTAACCCAATAGAAACAATATACCCAAAAATGTGTCTGCCGATAATAGTATGCAAAGAGGGCAAACGTTTGCCACCAGTTCGCAAAGAATTTCTTTTGATTAAATGGATGGACAATAAAGCTGTTTTTATGTTGACAAACTTCTTGTCCTCAATACATACTGCTACGCTAAAGAGGAGGCTGCAAGGAAGTGGCGAGAAAATCAATGTCACATGTCCCGAAGTCATTGTAAAATATAATAAAACATGGGAGGTGTCGATTTGATAGACCAAAGAAGAGTTACCTATGAGGTGGACCGTAAAGCAAAAATCAGATACTACTTGCGATTATTCTTTGATTTACTTGATATTGCTATGAACAATGCTTACATAGTATGCAGTAACATGCACGAGGGAAAACAAATCGAAGAAACACTGCTTTCCAGCCTGGAATTTCACTAGGTTGTGAGTCGTTCTCCCATTACTGATTTCTCGTCTCGTCAGAGCTCCTCCATCTTCCATAATGATGAATAAGCGGAAAACTTACACACAAAAACGGGATAAGTCTTCTCATTTCATTGTAAAGGCAAAGATTAGGAAGAGGTTATGTACAATGTGCCAAATCTCTTGTTGAGAACCGAACAAACAATATTTGTTCAACTTGAAATGTTCACTTATGTTATACATCTGGAAGAAATTGTTTTGAAGAATTTCAGTAAGAAATCGATTGCTTTCAAAGCAGGTTCTGGGTTTTTATAATATGTATAAAGTTTTCATCAATATTACTTGTAAATTTTCATATCAAAACTTTCCCTTAATTTTATACTTTGCTCAACCTTTGATGCATACTGTGACACATTGGACCCGTGTTAAAAAACACAAAAATAATAAATTAAATTGAATATTTCATGATTTTATGTTTAAGTGGATCCAAATAAAAAGTTTTACCAGGCTTTAAAATCTGTTGTGTTTTTCTAAAGACTATGTGCGTGTAAGGGTTATATGTTGCCCATACTTGGTAAATTTACAAGTACTTTGGGGTATTATTTCCTAATTCTTCCCTAATGATGCCTCCTGTTCGATTCATTAAATCTAAACTAAGCTCTAGAGTGATGCAGGAGTTGGCAACTCTGCTCTTCCAAATATTTCAGGATAATTGATCTTAACACCTCTTTGAAGCTGCAGTTGCTGCCAAATGATGACTGCGGGGCTGATTTTCTTGATGGCATAATGCTGGTCCGACTCCCTGCACTATCAAATTATCATCTTTTCTATATTCTCCAATAGATATTAAGGTATCCCTAAAATTATCTTAACAATTGCAAGATATAGCTGACATGCTGGGACCTGAATGAAGCCTCGCAACACATTCTTAAGACGACCGCATGGTATACAGAATCGATTAAAAAATTATTACGGTAGGCGAAATATTGCTTTTCGCTGAAAACTTGTATAGATATGCACTCGTATATAGACATTTTATAGTTACACTTTGCAATACTTTGAATCAAGCCAAAACTATATCTAAGCTTCAGTCTCGATAAAGGATACGCAAGAAAGTCGAAACGTTAACGGTAATAAGATAGATGAAAAGCAAATCAATTTTTACAAAGTAACAAGTTATGAAAAATGCCCAAAAATCAGATAAATTTTGCTCAATTACTCATTTATTTATTTCTTCAATAAAACTGGGGCAGCAGCGTAACCGAATGGAGCTGCAGCATAGGCAAGAGGAGCAGAGTAGGCCAAAGGAGCAGCATAAGCGGCTACAGCAGGAGCGGTGTATGCAACTGGAGCTGCAGCAGCAACAACTGGAGCTGAGTAGGCTACTGGAGCAACAAGTCCTGGTTTGGCGCAGACGGAGGCAATGATAGCAAAGATGACAACGGCCTAAAGAAGAAACAAATTTACGAAAAGCTCTTATAGAATATTTTTTTAATCTTACCAATTTGAACATGTTGATTGTTTTTCGATGGTAGTTTAACTCAGTAAACAAAGAAGAATTGAATGGTGTCTGATGAAATATACTGGCTGGCTTATATAGTCAAGCACGACCTTCATGAATAAAGTGCTGTAAAAAGCGAAAATCCACCGAAGGTAATATGGAAATGTTGCTTGTATGAAATTTTCATGATTCATTTTACTCGTCCGTTTTCAGAGATAATATTATCAATCAAACGACATAAAAAAGGACTGTACACTAAATTTGCTAAGCATTAAATGATCCAGCCTAGGCTAGAAGGAACATAAAAAAGAATAACTTCTTTAATTTTTTCTCAATCAAGCGTTTGGAGAGTAATGATGTTAATAGATAATGTAGTCTTTAATGCATATTATTTTTCTGAACGGATGAGATTTTGAAAGAGATCTGGAAATTTGTTTTTTAAATATACGTAGAAGTCAAAACTTACTACACACGGTCTGTGATTTACTATTTGATCATTTTATTATGCAGAAAAACTTCAAGTAATTACCCTTGCTTTGGAGGCTTTAATTGAAATTCTGTAAAGAAGGTTAGATTCGACTATAAAAGCTAGCCAACATATTGCATCAGATATCATTCACTCCAAACACCTTCAACAAGCTTACAAGCACCAACAACACTATCAACATGTTCAAATTCGTAAGTAGCAGAAATTGTTTCATAGAAGTATTTTTTCTAACTTCAAATTTGTTTTCAGGCTGTCGTCATCTTGGCTATCATTGCCTCAGTTTGCGCCAAACCAGGACTTGTAGCTCCAGTTGCATACTCCGCTCCTATTGTAGCTGCTGCAGCTCCAGTTGCTTACACCGCTCCAGCTGTTGCCGCTTACACCGCTCCATTAGCCTACTCTGCTCCTCTTGCATATGCCGCTTCCCCATATGCATATGCTGCTGCTCCAGTTTTGTTGAAAAAATGAATGAATGAATAAACGTAATCATCTATAAAAAGAAATATTTTCTTCCTATTTTTGAACAGTTGGAACGTGAGATGAATTAAATTGTTTGAATCGAGTCGTGTGAAAATTAGGAGGTGATACTCGTAATCACGTGTTAATTTTTTCTGCACTGTTCATTTTTTCTGTACTGCCATTGATCAGACACTAAACGGTTCGACGATATCGAAAGTATTTTCTACTTTATCTTCAAACCGTCTTTAAACCACTAACCGTTTGTTCATCTCTTAAGGTGTGTCAGTTGATGATCTCCTTGACACTTTTTAAAAGTAATTTTAGAATTACCCATTTGGGGAGTCGCAAAATAATTCTAAGTTCTTTTTGTACCAGAACTTTCAAGAAGCCAATATCAATCGTTATCTCTTCAACATTTAAGGCCATTGACGGTGACCTATGTTATAAAAGTTCTGATGTACGAGTAAGAACAATTTTAAAGATTGACAGGCTGCCTGCTCGCATACGAATATGCGGGTCGCACTAAATAATTGATGATAATGTGGTTTAAGGGAATGAAAATTATATTTTGTGACAATTATGTGAATCTAGCAGAAGATTGATTTGATGAACTTACCAAATGTAAGGACCTTTTATGTGACTCTGAAAAATAAAATTTGATTGAATTTAATCTTCATAAAGCCGAGCGGGGTGCAGTTTGCTCAGTGTACAGCAAAAAATCCCCGTTGACTGCACGAGCCGGAAAGGTAAATTTCTCGTATGTAGCGTAAGGTATCAAAAGAGAATTTGGCTTGCCTACTACTAGACATCTTACTGCAATTTTTGTAGCACCACATGGGTTCTTATTAAAATAAAAAGAATCTGCCAGCGTTCATATTTAGAGACTCTTTATAGAGGCGCAAATATTTTGCTAATTAAACTGAGTTGCACACGTATGGATCACACATTGGAAATAGGCGGATGATCAATTGTTATTAAATGTAAATACAGGTTTTAACCTTCTCACATTTGCTGTGTACACATTTCACAGTGGTTGCCACACAAATGTGCTCAAATAGTTAATTTCAAAAGATTTTAATAAAAGTTTAATCAGCACTTGCGTTGCCATTAATATATATATTTTCAATTCTTTTCTGAACCATCTGGGGCCGTCATTTCGAACTTCTATTGAAAACGGCTGTTAAAAATATTAAGTTGTAAATTTTTGACTTTTTTATTTGTCATCCGATTTGCATAATTAAATTAAATTAAATTGCCTTAATAACTAATAATTTCAATTTTAATCGGAATCTGTTGAAAAACTTGGCTGCTAGAGGGCTATAGAAATAAAAAAAAATTTTCAGACACCCTCTGTATGGGAATACCTCCCTTAAACACCTTAAAATATTGTCTTGCATTGCAAATTTCAAGAGGCACCACTTTTGACCTACGTAGAAAATTCCCTCATTCTAGCTCATGTGGTTTCCGAGAAAACTTATTGTGATGCACGAACAAACGGTCGGATGAACGGGCAGACAGACAAGTCGCAATTTCATAATTTTTTAGGGTATTTTTAAAAATATTTTACAATATCTTAAAAATGGTCTGCTTTATGAATACTTCCAAGTTAAGTCATTTAAAACGTTTCCGTGAAAAATATTCATTATTTCAGTTGTTACTAAAATAGCGAATTGTGCTTGCAATTCGCTTTTGGGGGCCGCCATTTTGAATGCATGCGTTTAATTTTAGATTATTTTAAATCTTTATGTGCTAGGACCTCATCAATTAGTGTGTCGAATCTCATTCGAATCGGAGTTTCGCTCTAGGCAGGGCAAAATGATTCAATTTTTAGTGAAAATGGCAGCTAAAAATATTAGGTTTTAGATTTTTGACTTATTTACCTTTCATTCGATTTTAATATTTTCTTGTAAAATACAAGAACTTAGTCGAAAGATCCATAATCTCAAGTTTCATCGACATCCGTTGGAAAATGTGACCACTAGAGGGCCACGAAAACCTAAAAAAAAACACATAATTAAACCGCCGCCATTTTGAAATTCGCAAATGCATGATGACCAAAATGTCAAAGTTTATCTTAAATACCAGTTTCATATGAATCCGATTAAAATTGCAAATTTTAGAAGCCTTTGAAATTTTGACTTTCAACTGGCCGCCATATTGTTTTTTGCAACGTGACCTCCCGTTTTTTACACCTTTTTTTAGATACTTATAGTTTCTATCTAACTGCTGAATTTCATGAACATTTGTTGACAGCTTTGACCACAATTACAACAAGAGAATGTCGTGGGTTTTTCGACCTTTGAGCGGCCGCCATTTTGTTTCTGCCATAATGACTTTGGATTTTTTATTGTGAGGTTCATCACATACATCTGTGAATCTTTATACCGAATTTCATCCAAATCGGAGCTATGCCTTAGTCAGAATAGAAATCACGATTTTTCGTCTAAAATAGCCGCCATTAGAGCTGGCTCACAAAGTTAACCGAGATATTTACTCAATACACCTTTCCTGAAAATTTGGTTATATATATATATATATATATATATATATATATATATATGTATATATATATATATATATATATGTATATATATATATATATATATATTTTGTCGGGTGTTTCTGGTTCGCGGCCAATAATTTTAATGTTCCGGGAAAGTAGAAACGCAATGTCTTTTAATTTAAGTTAAAAGAGTTTATTTAATTACAAAACTGCACAATAATCAATTTAACACTTTCACTAATTTTAATTTTCACTATTAAAAATCTAACACTTTTCCATAAATTTCTTATCGCAATTATCTTCTAAATCACTTCACTATTACGAAAATCACTTTTCTATTACTCGAACAATATCGCTTCCCACACACTATCGCAGTTCTTATCGCGGCCGGATGAATGATTTCCCATTTATTCAGCTCGCCTTTATATAGGGTCTCTAATCATTCAACTCAGTTCTCGTGCATTGATGAATTAGCGGGAACATTCCAGCAGCGTAATGAATGGAGCAGTGACTCACTTTCAGATGTTGATCATGCTTGTTGGGTTCTCGTGGTTTCAAGTAAATTCGTTTTGTTGATGTTCTTAATTGTTGTGAAACTAATTGCGACAGTAGCTCACAGAATTATTTGTACATGTAACACTGCTCCCACCTCAGTTCTTTTCGCCCCGAAAAGATGTGTCGCCAGTTGTAGTCAATTCTCCCTGGGTATAATATGGGGCAAGACGGTCCAAATGCACGATTTTCATTTTGGCTCTCGGTTTACGGTGTTCCTGCATGCGATATACGACGTCGTTGATTCGCTTTGCAACTCGGTATGGTCGCTCCCAATTATGCTGCAACTTTGGAGACCTACCCTTCCGTCGCTGTGGGTTATATAGCCACACCAAGTCATCTTGGCTGGAAGCCAGTAGAATTTGCCTTTAGATCATACCTGGTCTTCATGCGATCAGTAGCCGAACTTTATGTTAGCTGGCAGACGAACAGTCTTTCCAAAAATTACTTTGGCTGGGGCTTGGCCCGTCGATGCATGTTCGGCAGCTCTGTACGCCATCAAAAATAGTGGGATATGTCGGTCCCAGTCCCTTTGGTTCTCGTCAACCATTTTGGCAAGGTGTTTATTGAGCGTGCCGTTGAAACGTTCGACCATTTCATCGGATTGGGGATGCAGCGGTGTTGTCCTCGTTTTCCGTATTCCCAGCAGCTCACACATTTCGCTAAAAACTAGAAACTCAAAGTTTAGGCCTTGATCCGAATGTAATTCGCAAGGCACGCTGTAACACTGACCCAATTTAACACTAGCTGTTCGGCTACAGTATTTGCTTCCTGGTTGGGAATGGGGTAGAGCTCGGGCCACTTGCTGAAATATTCGGCTACAACCAGCGTGTATCGATTTCCCCATTCAGATTCAGCAAAGTACCTGCGATGTCAACAGCAATCCTTTCAAACGGTACCCCCACATTATAGGTTTGCATTTGTCCTCTCAGTCGTCGTTTTGGACCTTTGACGGAAGCGCAAATTGTCCTCTACGTCTTCTCGAGCGTGAAGCCAGTAGAACCTTTCGCGCGATTTCGCTAAGGTCTTGTTAACACCAAGGTGGCCTCCCGAGGATCCTTCATGCATTTCCTTAACCACATCATGGATTCGGGTTTTGGGTAGTATAGTTTGCATCCTATAGGAGCTGCCATCCGCCGTTTCCCATTTCCGCTTGAGTACGCCACCCTCCACCTGAAGGGAGTTCCATTGTGCCCAATAACTTTTCAGGGTTGCATCATGCATTGAAACGTCCTTCCACTCAGGCCGCCCAGTCGTCTCCTTCCATACGAGCAATGGTCCGATGTCTTCATCGGCTGACTGGGCATTTCGAATCTCCTTCGATGACCAACCTTCATCAAATTCGGCTGTTATCAATCGCAGATCAACGGGCGGTTCCTTTTCCTCAATCCGTCGGCAATGCTTGCAGTTAGCTGGGCATGGACGACGAGAAAGGGCGTCAGCAATTCCATGAACTCCGCCCTTTCGATGAACAATTTCGTAGTCGTATGAATGCAATCTTTCGATCCATCTCGCAACTTGTCCCTCGGGGGTTTTGAAGTTAAGTAGCCATCTCAGCGATGCATGGTCCGTTTGAGGAACAAATTTCTGGCCAAATAGGTACTTGTGGAACTGCATGGTGGCCTCTATTATAGCCAATAGCTCCTTGCTGGTCACGCAGTAGTTCCTCTCACTTTTTGAGAGAACTCGACTGTAATAAGAGAGGACTCTTTCTTCGCCATTGATCTGCTGGGAGAGTACAGCTCCAATACCACCACTGCTTGCATCGGTGTCCACTACAAACATTTTTCCGGGTTTCGGATACGCAAGTACGGGTGATTCACACAGCTTTTCCTTCAGGGTCTCGAAGGGCGTCTGGCATTGTTTATTCCAGACATACGGACGATTTTTCTCGGTTAGCTGATGCAGACACTTAGCTATTTTGGCAAAGTCTTTGACGAATCTTCGATAGTAGGTTGCCAGACCCAGAAAACTTCGTAGTTGGCGCTTGCTGTTTGGTGTTGGCCAGCTTTTCACGGCATCAATTTTCTCAGGGTCTGTTTTGACCCCTTTTGCTGATACGACGTGTCCCAGGTATTTTACTACAGCTGCAAAAAGGGTACACTTGTCAGGACTAAGTTTCAAATTTGCCAGTCGCAATCGGGAGAAAACTTCTTCTAAGTTCCGCACATGTACACCAAGCAGATTTTCCAGGTTAGACCACGTAGCAGGTATTCCATCAGGCGTTCGAAAGTGGCTGGAGCATTGTAAAGCCCAAACGGCATCACCACAAATCGCCACAATCCGGTCCCACCTGAAAATGCGGTCTTCTCTCGGTCCTTCATGTCAATTTCTACCTGCCAGTAGCCACTCTTGAGATCGAGTGTAGAAAACCATTTTGCGTCGGCTAAAGTGTCCATGATGTCATCGATGCGTGGGAACGGGGAACTATCTTTCTTAGTGACGTCGTTGAGCTGCCTATAGTCGACACAAAAGCGAGTGCTACCATCCTTTTTCTTCACTAGAACTACAGGCGTGGCCCATGGACTGACAGAAGGTTCAATAACGCCTTGTTTTTCCATGTCCGAGATCAGCGCGCTCACTTCTCCTTGTTTGGCTATAGGGAGACGTCTTGGTGCTTGTCGAATCGGCTTGGCTCCCTGTGTATCTATGACGTGAGTTACCAGACTCGTTCGGCCTTCGTCATCCGGGCTTGTTGAGAAGATTTCACTGTACTTGGTGACTAGATTAGAGGCTCGTTTGAATAGCTGCACCGGCAATTTGACTTGCTTCAATATTGCAGACGTGGATTCCCGGGCTTTGTCTGTGTCTTGCCTCCTTTTCCAATAATGGTCGTGAGTAGCTTTTAAGGAGGTGATGGTGGAAATAGGCTGGCAGCTGCCGATGACTTCTCCCACTTTGATGCTCGTGGTTGAGTCTGCGGTGTTAAGGACTCTAACCGGCACATATCCGTTCCTTAAAGATCTTACAAGGCTTCGTCCTACAATCAAACTGCGCAATGTGGACGTCTTCGTTGGCTCTATCAGATAAGATCGGTGGTCTCCAGAATCACCATCAAGCTTGGCCCATACAATGCTTTGGGAAGAATTTGGTACATCAGTGTCAGTACATAGCACTACATTCATCTTGGGAATTCGGATGCTGGTATCCTCCATCAGTACTTCAACATTCTGCCATTTCAATACACGTTTTCCCAAATCCAACGTGATTCCATATGGTCGCAGAAAATCCATTCCGAGAATGCAGTCATCCATAATGTTTACGACCAGAAAATTATGTCGGAACACAAGGTCTCCCAACTGTATCTAGAGGTTGACCTCTCCATGGACAGGTGCAGTTTCTTCCGAAGCTGTCCGTAATGAGAAAATTCTGCCTTTGTGAAGTTGTCGCTGTCTAACTAGGCCTGGTCGGATAATCGATCGGGATGCACCAGTGTCGATTGTTATGGTGCAGTGTTCTCCTTCAACTTGACCCGGAAGGCAAAAGTCCGCTTCTCTATGATGTAGCCTTGACACGATGATGGTGGTGCTGGGGACGTCGATCCTCCTAGCCAACCTCTGCCCCACGAAGTTGGCTCTATTCTAGGCTCCTGACACGGTCTGGATCTCCACCATCCTGGACAAAAGCTCTCTTTTCTTTGCTTCTTGCAGTCTGTTTGCTGGTGCCCCTTCTCTCCACAATCCCAGCATCTAGGCGCACCATTCACCTGCAGCTCTCGCTCAATCTCCACGCCTTTACACCTGCACTCGTCTGCCACTACTTCACGGACCCGGGCAGTGGCACGAGTCGCATTTTTGGCTGCCTCAAAGTTCAGACTGTAAGCCAATGCATCCTTAACCGTTTGCTTTTGAGCTAAACGCACGGCTTGTTGCAATTCCGGGTCCTTTAACGCGCTGATGAGTGCTTCTGTTGCTGCATCATTTCGATGTTCTGGGTCGTAGGCTGGATAAGCCAAAAGTGCCAGTCGCTCAATGTCTTGGGCTAGCTGCTGTAGGGTTTCACCAGACTTCTGCATTCGATGCCTTAGCTGTGACCGATTAATCTGCTTTAGATGATCATCTCCATAAGGCATGTCGAGCGCATTCATTATAGCATTCGGGTTTGAGTGCAATTCAACGGGGATCGTCTGCAACAGCTCGGCAGCTGGGCCTCTTAGAGCAAGAATTAATGCAGTTGCTCGTTCCTGCTCATTCCAGTGATTTATCCTAGCGGCGGCTTCAAACTGGATTTTGTAAATAGTCCAGACCGTTTGCCCGTCGCATATTGGTGCTTGCACATTTCTGGATGTGCTCTGTGCTGCAGTTATAAGTGGGGCTGGTGAGGCGGTTACTACTGCCTTCGCTGCTTCCAAGTCCTTTTTCACTTTTTCCATCTCATGGTTGATTCTCTCCTCGACCTGGCTGATCTCATGGTTGATTCTCTCCTCGACCTGGTATACCTTTTAATCGACGCATTTGATTTGGCTGTTGAGACTACTGAGCTCCGCTTTTATTTCGGTTGACTGTTTTTGCAAATCCGCCTTGATTTCGATCGTTTGTTGGTCCATTTTTGCTGATTGTTCATTTATCTTCGCTGATTGTTCATCTAGCTTCGCAGTTAAATTCGACGACTGTTCATTGAGCTTCGCAGTTAAATTGGATGACTGTTGTCGCTGCTCTTGCTGCATCAGCTTCAACATTTGTATCAGCGCATTTTCTGGTTCCTTTGGTTTTGGTGTTTCTGCTTCACCACCTTCTGCGCCTTTATCTGCATCTATAGGCTCACCTGAATCCAGATACGTGCCATCCGATTCAATTGCGTCACGCAAGCGTGCAATCAGTGTGGCCTTTGTACCTTGCGTAGCCAGGTTTCGCTGTTCTAACTCTTCCTTAAGCTCCGACATGGTCAGTTCATTTATTTTTAAGTTTAGGTTTCGTGGCATTTTAGTGTTTCTTTAAATTTTACTATTGTGCACTATAAAAATGTTCAAATTTTCACATTCAAAATTGTAATCTCACTTCTTGACACCATTGTCGCGTGTTTTTGGTTCACGGCCAATAATTTTAATGTTCCAAGAAAGTGAAAACGCAATGTCTTTTAATTTAAGTTAAAAGAGTTTATTTAATTACAAAAATGCACAATATTCAATTCAACATTTTCACTAATTTTAACTTTCACTATTAAAAACCTAACACTTGTTCATAAATTTCTTATCGCATTTGTCTTCTAAATCACTTCACAATTACGAAAATCATTTTTCTATCACTCGAACAATATCGCTTCCCACACACTATCGCAGTTCTTATCGCGGTCGGATGAATGATTTCCCATTTATTCAGCTCGCCTTTATATAGGGTCTCTAATCATTCAACTCAATTCTTGTGCATTGATGAATTAGCGGTAACATTCCAGCAGCGTAATGAATGGAGCAGTGACTCACTTTCAGATGTTGATCATGCTTGTTGGGTTCTCGTGGTTTCGAGTAAATTCGTTTTGTTGATGTTCTTAATTGTTGTGAAAATAATTGCGACAGTAGCACGCAGAATTATTTGTACATGTAACAATATATATATATATATATATATATATATATATATATATATATATATATATATATGTATATATATATATATATATATATATATACATACATCGACTCAATATATCCCGACGCCATAATAAGAGCGCTTATAAGCCAAGGTATTGAGAAACCATATGTAGAAACACTAGCCAACATCTACAAGAACGCCAAAGCGAAGGTCAAAGTGTTCGAGGATACACCAGAGTTTCCCACACAAAGAGGTGTTAGACAAGGGATACTATATCACCAAGACTCTTCAACGCCACCCTGGAGGAAATCTTTCGAGGCCTAGAATGGGATAATAAAGGCTTAAACATAGATGGAGATCGGCTAAATAACCTACGATTTGCTGATGACATAGCCCTCATCGCCCAAACCCAGGATGAAATACAAACGCTACTCAAAGACTTAAGTGCAGCTAGTGAGACAGCAGGACTGAGAATGAACCTCAATAAAACAAAGGTTATGTACAATGAATTCATAACGAGAAGCCAGGATAAAATATCAATTAATAACACTGATTTAGAAGTGGTAGACGAATATGTGTATCTAGGCCAAGCAATAAACAACTCAGGATCGCTACTACCCGAAATAAACAGACGAATTAAACTAGCGTGGAGTGCGTTTGGAAAAAAATCCATAATCTTCAAGTCAAAAATGAAAGTCCACCTGAAAAAGAAAGCCTTTGATGAATGCATTCTGCCAGTCATGACCTATGGTTGTGAAACATGGACTCTGACCACAGACATCATAAGAAAACTTCAGGTTGCCCAAAGGGCAATGGAAAGATGCATGTTGGGCATCACAAGAAGAGACAGAAAAAGACTAACCTGGATAAGAGCAAAAACACAGGTAACGGATGTGATCAATAGAATCAGAAGTCTCAAATGGAGATGGGCTGGACATTTGGCAAGAATATCAGACAATAGATGGACCACAAAAGTTATGAATTGGTACCCAAGGGGAGTCAAAAGACCAAGACGGCGCCCGAAACTTAGGTGGGACCATGACATAAGAAAGCTAGCTGGCATTACCTGGACACGTATAGCTAAAAACAGACAAAAGTGGAGGGAAATGAGAAGCCAATACGTAGGGGAGGCTACACCATGATCCGTATACATGGTTGAAAAGCTGACAATGATGATGATGATGATATATATATATATATATATATATATATATATATATATATATATATATATTCTAATAATTTTAATGTTCCGGGAAAGTGAAAACGCATGGTCTTTTAAATTAAGTCAAAAGAGCTTATTTACTAAAAATGCACAATAATTGATTTAATTTTTTTAACAATTTGTCTATCAATTTTTACCTCAACTGTCTATCACTTCACAATCCATATTGCTTTTTTTTCACACTCCACACTATCGCAGTTTTACTATCGCGGTTGTAATAATCACGAACTGGTTAACTGATTGGTACAATTCGTAGGCACGACTCAGACTTCAGGTCTAGAACCGATGTGAGGTCGGTTCCGACTCGTTCGTACGAATTTAGACGGAAAATCATTACAAATGGTGTCCAACGTGGGGCCCAAAGGGGTAACAACACCACTCTCCTTCGAGTTCCACATTTTTAGGGTTTTGTACTAAAATACAAAACCCTATTGCAATCACGACCTGTGTCCGTCTGTCCGTCCGTCCGTCCGTCTGTATGTCACAGCACTTTCTCTCCGAAACTATAGAGGCTACAGCCATGAAACTTTGTAGAAAGTTCAGAAGTGGTGACCTCTTGAAAGTTCAAGGGTGGAAAAATTTTTCAAAGTGGTTTAAGGGGGGTCTCCCCATATAGGGAGGTGACCCCTCAAAAAAAAATTTCACCATTGGTAGTCGAGTAGGGTGTCGTTAGAAAGGTCTCAATGAGATCTTTTCCAAACAAGTTTGAAAATTGCCTTATAAGTAACGAGGGGGGCAGGGGAAGGGGAAATGTACGAACTTTTCGCGTACCCCCCCTCGCGATTGGACACCTTCCATCCGAAAAATCTGAAAAAAATCATGAATGTAGGCCTTTATGAGTACAACAACAACAAATACATGAGAAGTCGAAATTCACTCAACTTTGTTAATAATAGTATGATTTATCGATTTTATGTTTTCTTAAATAAAATCTAAAGGGTCCCCTTAAATTCAATAAAATTTAGTTAACAGGTGATTATTTATAAGATTGATCTTTCCTGAAAGTTTCATAAAGATCGAATGGTATTTACCGAAGTTATAGCGATTTGAATTTTCCTGTATTACTATGGAGCAATATGCCCTGTATTACTATGGAAACATATGGCTATGGAGCCATATGCGCTTTTTACCGACTTAGACACTACAGCTTTGCTAGAATTTGCATGAAAATTTCAGGAGTGATAGATATCATGAAGATGAGTACATACAATTGAAACAAGTCGAAGAGGCAGGAGAGAGCTCCTAGCAAAAGGGCTTTGTAACCATTCTAGGATTCGAAAAAATAGGCCATGAATCGATGATTACAGTACAGAAGAGTGGCCCCTGAAAAAAAATTTCATGAAAGGTAGCCGATATGAGTATCAATTGAAAGTTCTCTATGAGAGCTTTTCAAAACAGTTCTTAAACTGACCGTTTTTGCTTCAGTTGGGGCACAGGGGGGGAAATACATGAAAAATGTGTTTCCTCCCTCGAGAATGGACACCCGTGATCTTAAAAAATCTGAAAAAATTATCAAAGGAGATATTTATGGGTATAACTATAACAAATACCTCAGAAGTGAAAATGCGTTGAACTTTGTTAATAATAGTATGAACCTCGAATTTCACATTTTCTCGAATAAAATCGTCATTGACATGTTTCATGATTTTATTCGTTGCTGGTTACTGCATTTTGTAAGTTAAGTACAAAACCCTTCTGACATGAGCATAGGTCTGTCTAACCAACTTGTTATAGTTTGAAGTCGGACAGTTATAGTTTTGAACAAATTGATGGAACCAGGGGTTTACAAATACACTGCTTGGAATTGCGTCAGTTTTTGCTGGGAGCTAATCTGATCACCGGCAGTGATAAAATCCGCATCATCAATTAGTCCTGACCGACACTCGATTTGCATTTATGATTGGTTAGCGGTTTTTATTAGCATACTTTCGTAGAAGACAGGGACTTGTATTTAAGGAGAGGGCCTAAAATTATAACAACTGCGGGAACAATTGTTTCTTCACTAGTGAAGAGCGAAATCCTTCAGTCTCTCCATGTCTGGGTCGGCATCGAAGAGACTGTCCTGTCATAAACATAAGCAGTCGAGCAGCCCCGTGGTGATTAGGAGTGGCTGTTCCTGAAGAGATAAGGTGGTCACCCCGTCGAAACTGCTGAATGGTTCACTTCAGCCACTTTAACATCTTTACGTTTGACATTCCCCTTGTAATGAAACGACCTTCTTCGGAAAAATTCAATTTTTTTTTGTCTCGTTAAAGTTAGCGGACACGGAGGGTTGAGACAAACGCAAACATTACACAAAAAGCAACCGTTACTTTTTCGGAAGAAGGTCGTTTCATTACAAGGGGAATGTCAAACGCAAAGATGTTAAAGTGGCTGAAGTGAACCACTCATCTCTGCCCAAAGGATGGAAACTTGACGGATGTAGTTTACTTTACACCAGTAAAACAACAAACTAAGCAGTTTTGACGGGGTGCCAACGTTATCTCCTCAGGAGAAGCCACTCCTGATCATCACGGGGCTGCTCGACTGCTTATGTTTATTACACCTGTATGCGGTATACGAAGCCGTTAATTTGCTTTGTAACTCGGTATGGTCCCTCCCAATTATGCTGCAACTTTGGAGACCTACCCTTTCGCCGTTGTGGGTTATATAGCCACACCAAGTTATCTTGCTGGAAGCCAGTAGAATTTGCCTTCAGATCATACCTGGTCTTCATGCGGGCTGGGGCTTGGCCCATCGATGCATGTTTGGCAGCTCTGTACGTCATCAAAAATAGTGGAATGTGTCGGTTTCAGTCCCTTTGGTTCTCGTCAACCATCTTGGCTAGGTGTTTATTAAGCGTGCCATTGAAACGTTCGACCATTCCATCGGATTAGGAATGCAGCGGTATTGTCCTCGTTTTTCGTAATCCCAGCAGCTCGCATATTTCGCTAAAAATTAGGAACTCGAAGTTTCGGCCTTGATTCGAATGTAGTTCGCAAGATACGCCGTACCTACTGACCCAATTTAACACTAGCTGTTTGGCTACGGTAGTTGCTTCTTAGTTGTTAATGGGGTAGATCTCGGGCCACTTGCTGAAATAATCGGCCGCAAACAGCGTGTATCGATTTCCCCATTCGTATTCAGGAAAAGGTCCTGCGATGTCAACAGCAATCCTTTCAAATGGCACGCCCACATTATAGGTTTGCATTTGTCCTCTCAGTCATCGCTTTGGACCTTTGTTTCAAAGCAAATAAATAAACAAAAATAAAATTTCATTATTGAAGAGAAGCGTGAACAGAGCTCAAATTATAGTGTACATTTAGTCCCATGGAAGGTAAAAGCAGCCGCGAAATTGGATATAAAATATAGTATGCAGGTTGTGGTTCCCAAAGTGCTTTATGTAGGTGCTACTCTCCACTTGCTCAAAGGGAACGAGGTGTACAGGATGGAATTATTATTGAAGTAACGGTGTACAAGTGTTAGAGATAAAGACTTCTGCTCAAGCCAAGCTCATCCAGAGGCTGGTGGCAAAACGTTGCGTGTAGACCAGTGGTACCTGCGCCTGTCGTCGACGGAGTAATCGGTACCTAGGATACCTGAAATAAACTCTTGAAGTAAACTACATGTACTTATTACTGAATTATCTAAATAATACTTAAATATTTGAATTTAAAGAACCCTTCAGATTTTAAATGAGAAATTCCTAAAATATACTATTTTCAATAAAATTGATCCAGATTTGATCTGTGAGGTAGTTTTTGGCCTTTTACTTAGAAAGATGTATAGGGTTATCCATTTTTTGCTTGGGAAAGTAAAGCTAAAGAAAATGCATAAAATATTCAGATAAAAACAAAATTTTTTATTCAATATAAAGATTAAACCTTGCTTTTATACGTGAAATACAACATTATTCAAATATTTTTCACGGGACCTCTAACAGGCCTCAATCCTTTTGAAGTAATTTTCAATGACCTTTCGGCACATTTCCGGCAATATGTCGGCCATAACTTCACGTATATTGGTTTTCAATTGCTCAAGGTTTAGAGGATTATTCAAGTAAACACGATCTTTCGCATAGCCCGATAAAAAGAAATCCAAAGGTGTTAGGTCGCAGGATCTTGCGGGCCAATTGACATCACTCCATCTCGAAACTATGCGTCCTGGAAATTTCTCTTGCAAAAGTGCTCGATTAGCCTGTGGTGTGAGGCTTGTGGCTCCGTCCTGTTGGAACCACATATTCTTCAGATCATAATCTTCGATTTCTCTCCAAAAATAATCGGTTAACGTCTGTCCATAGCGATCAGAATTGACTGTAATGGCTCTTCCTTGATCGTTTTCAAAAAAAAAGACGGGTCAATAACACCACCAGACCATAATGCACACCAAACGGTCACTTTTTCCGGATGCAAAGGCCTTTCTGCGATCACCAGAGGATTTTGAGAGCCCCATATGCGTCAATTCTGTTTATTTATGTAATAACTGAGTGAAAAATTAGCCTCATCACTTAAGAAAATTTTGTTCGAAAAATCGTTATCAATGGTTTGTTGTTCAATCACCCAATTCGCATACATTCTGCGTTTTGTATGGTCTTGAGGCTTAAGTTCTTGAGTGAGTTGGATTTTGTATGGATGAAGATGCAAACCCAAATGCAAAATCCACCACAATGAGCCGTAAGACAAGCCCAAATGTTGAGCACGTCGAAGAATCGACAAATTTGGGTCTTCCTCCACACTTTGAGCTGAGCAACAACAGCGATATTTTCAGCAGAACGAATGTTGCGATGATGCACAGGCCTTGCAATATCAATAACTGATCCAGTCTTTACAAAATTTCTCACTGTGTTCGAAATTGTTTGCTGTGCAGGTCGATTATGTCGGCCGTAATCGGCTCGTAAAGCCCTAAATGTTGATACAGCAGAATCACCATTTTTATAATAAAATTTAATAATTTTAACGCATTGTTCGACTGTTAAAAGATCCATATTTCTCAATGGCAAATCTTTAGCTAAAAAAAACACGCTTTGGATGACATTTAATTCTGACAGATGTCAAATGTCAGGGTTATACTTTCCTACTACGAAATGGATAACCCTGTACTTTTATTATTATTTCCGATTTTTTGGGTCAAAGATATCTCCCGTAAACTCTGATGCTAATGATACAATTTTTAAATTTGATACTAAAAGTTCTTATGAAGACATGTTATTTGATAACCATGACAACTAGTTGTTACACAATCCTCTTTTAAAGGGTCGCTTCCATTGTGAGAAGACCATGTTACACTATTATAAAAACGTTCTTATACCTAAAACCTTAACAAAGTCGGCACTTTTGACCTTTTTACAAAAATTCTTGTTTTCGGCTATTTTATTTTAGTTTTCGAGGAAGCTTGCTGTGACGCACAGACAGTAGCAATTTTCGTTGGATTTCATAAAATTATTTTGCCATCGTATCATTTACATGAACATATGAATTACTCTAATTTTGGCTAGTTTATAGCTGTACAAGTATGTTACTACATTCTGCATTGGTTCTTAAATTATTCAGGATTCGTTTTAGGAGCACATTTTTATGCATAGCATCAACTTCCCTCAACCAGCATGTGATCTTTAAAAATAAATTTACCTCATCCAAAAAGCTCGTCCAAGAAAACATCTGCTTTTATTATTAGGCCTTAAAATTGCATTATTAATATGATAGTTGCTGAGAAGATGTACGTTAAACTTTGGCGAATCTTCAGCACAGTGAGGGAAGCGTAGAATAGAGTGGAGAGTTCGTTGGAATGACATGTTATATGGCTTTTGTGCGGAAGATATTTTTCTTAGGTCTGTATACGTAATAACTACTCAAAGGACAATGGACCATGTGGCAAGCATAGAAAAGAGCTATGGCGTAATTATTTATTAGCGAACCTAAAGGAACGCTTGAAGACTTAGTGTAGGCCTGTAGCAGATTGCTGTTAGAAGTCGTAAACTACTGAACAAGCATGCCAAGATAGGGTAATTCATGGTGATGACTCTTCAGGGTTATTGTCCAACCCGAAGGCTGTAACCAAATATGGAAGAAAAAACCACGAAACTTTTTTTACCTTTGGGCTATTCATCAACAAGATGATATATCGAAAAACATAGTTTGTCTAGCATATTGATTTTAGAATAAAATTTTGATTGTCCTTTTTATACTTTATAGGAGTTTTAGCTTAAGAAAGATATTATTACGGATGCTTCAAATTAAAATATTTTGGTGACATCATACCAAATCACATTATTTCAATGTTGGGACCTTCTCTAGCAATGCTGAATCAAAAATTTGCAAATCATCTCAATTCTTTAACAAGTCCCATTTGGTTGATAAATTCAAAAAGTATGTAAATGAATTACCGATTTTACTCTCATTGAATTCGTATTTGTGTTTATTTTCTTTGCATTTGTATGACTACTGCATGTGTTTCCATATCTAATTACATGTCCTTCTGCAACTTCAGTTCAAAGTAGTTATTTATTCAGCAGACTGATTAGAAATTTGAATCAATAGTTTTTGGTCAAGGCAAATTTTCGACTATAAAAACTCGTTGCAAAGTTTGATGCAATATCATTCAACCGAGTTCAACTTCAAACGTAGAACAAAGCAACAAACCATCAAAATGTTCAAATTCGTAAGTGAATATGTTGTTTTGTTGTTAAAATATTTCGTTTTCAATTATAACTTTTACAGGTTATTGTCATTTTCGCAATTATCGCTGCTGCCTGTGCGAACCCAAGTCTCCTTGCTCCTGTAGCTTATTCAGCTCCAGTTGTTGCTGCTGGAGCTCCAGTAGCATACACTGCTCCAGCTGTAGCTGCCTATACGGCTTATTCAGCGCCAGTTGCATATGCTGCATCTCCATTGGCCTACGCCGCTGCTCCACTTTTGTTGAAGAAGAAATGATTGAATAAATTATGAGAATCGCAAAAATTTTGTTTCACTTCACTTATTAACCCTTATTTCAACACCACACCATGTATACATATTTGATACACCAGGCTACAATATTTATATGGAAATGTATGGGAGTAAAGGTATTGTTTTTAGCAAGTAACTAGGGTACGTATATGTAAAAACATATTGCAATGCCTTAACCACAGTTAGAAGGTGTTCGGTATTATATTTAGCTGAAAAGAAGATGATAGTTACAGAGAAAAAAGGATGTTTTGTCTATTACTTTGTATTATTTCTAAAGAAAAGAGTAACATAACAATATGAATTAAAAGTAAATTATTAAATTAAATAAAAGTGGAAAGTTTTCGCTGTTCGTCCATTTACTGTTGTGCTAAGGAATCAGCGCATACTGTGCATCTGTACTGAGTCAGGTTGGCAGAATGTTGAAGGCAAATCGGTTTGTTGCAGTCCAGACAAGAATAAAACGTACAGCGGTGTTTTTTCTCAGGTCCAGGCAATAAGCAAATAAAACACTACCTTCGTCGTGCCGTTACTCCACCTGCTGCAGCAGAACTTGTAGTCGCTAAAGGTTGTCGTAACTGTACCATACCGGATGTTCCTGGCGTTGACTAAGCAAAGCAAAAATTGATTTAGTTTATGAAAATGGTATTTGAAATTTATACTAACCTCAAATGATTCCGCAAAGAAAGCTTCAATTCAGATCGTATGGCACTCTGTTTTAAAACTTGTGGATTTTTACAGTGACTTTTAATGTGTGGTGTAACGAGTATTTCGCTGAGTTTGATCAGAAAGTTGCGACGAGCATCAGTACCTTTCATTGGACTATTTTCGTTACAAATTATATATGTAGCTAAACTACACACATCGATGATATTGTAAAAAAAGCCCATGGCCATCTTTGTGTACGACGTTTACAGGTGTATCTACTTATTTGCTGATGCATTGCGTCAACCCCTGATTTATTTTGATTATAAAATAAAATTGCAGCTGGTTTATTTTGTATGCCAGACAATTCTTTGTCGTAATGCATTGTTGACAGCAAAATGACTGACCTATTTTTCCGAATTCTGTTGATCCTACTGGACGTGAACGATTAGGTTGCATCTCAGCTGGAACGTATGCCTTATTTCTTCGAAGTGTACCAACGTAGCTCAAGCCAGCATCCATCAAACGTGTACAAACATTCAACGAAATGAAAAAATTATCAGCAACTATACAACGTCCTGTATTTGCATATTGACTGGTCAAATCGATGACAATTCGTTCTCCTTGGTTTTTTCGCGTTCTCTCCCTGGTTGTTTGCCAGTATATATAATTCCTTTGAGAGGAAATTTTGTTTTCGAATCCCAGGCCCAAAAAACTTTTATTCCATATTTTGGAGGTTTACTCGGAATATATTGAGTAAAACAAGTTCTTCCTCGGGATGGAAATAATTGCTCATCCACGGTTATATTTTCGTGAGGGCGATATGTGCGATTCAAGTTAGAGTCAAACATCAACCAAATATCAGAAATAGGCGCAGCTTTATCGCCACCAAGGCGTTCTTCACGTGTTCGTGAATTGTCAAATCGAATGAATCTCGAAATCGACCAAAAACGGCGCACTGACATTATTGCTCTAAATATTGGCAGATTTTTTGAACTCCATAGCAGGGTTCTGTGTTGATAATTGTCATATGGCCAGCTGCTACTAATAAGCCAAAATACGCGTAGAGCTCATTTTCCGTTACGTTTTTTCCAACCTTTCTTTTTCTTAGCTTGTGGATTCTCGACATTCCATTTATTTGCTATTTCTGATGCCTTTCTATTTGTTTCTCTCAAAATGAGAGTAACCATTTCTTGTGAAAACAAGCGTTTGAAAACATCATTTGGCGTGGAAGATGTTATCATTGGGCCACCTGTTGCTCTCACAACGTTGTGAGTGCGAAATCGAGTCACTGGTGGTACACTTTCACACCAGCTGGTTCCATCTTTGGAAATAAAATATGCACTATTTTCAAGCGCACGCAAATGCATTAATTCATGATGCTCACTCTGTTGTAAGCTGCTGCTACTGCTAGCTGCATCAGCTCCACCTGTAACTTGCCGAATCATATGACCAATTTCTTCGTCTTCCTCAGGCTCAGAATCCTCTCCGCTGTCTGCTTCAGCCTCAATGTCTCTTTCAATATCAGATGCTTCATTCTCATCTGGTATATAATCACCATCAGATTCTTCATCTGTTTCTAATTGCTGTACCGAATCTTCAATATTTTCATCTTGTGATCACTGGCGTTCCAAATCATTTGCAATGGCTGCAGCAAGTCTTCGAAAAAATCCTTGATTTTGAAAATGCCCACGAGTATTGTACACTGTATCTACCTCATCACACACATTTTCTTCTTCCATTTTCAAACTAAAAACTATATAAATACTATTGACTATTAAATTATGTCGGCTGCTTCAACGAACTAGCTAACCAAAAATATAAAATAAATATTATTTCCCTTTTTTATTCGTTGTAACTATTTATTTGCCCATACGCCGACGTTTCGAAGCACACACTTGCTTCTCCATCAGTGGTACAATAACTAAACTTACATTTTGCTTAAAGCTACTTATATACCTACTACTTTTACAATTTTATCCCTTACCCTAATTACTTCCTTAATTGGTTATTACGGCTAATTACTCTCATAAGGGGTGAGAAACTATTACCTAGATCGGTGTTTAATAGTATCTCCTGTGGTTCTCTTGCTATCACCAGGCTTTCGTAGGCGTCCAATTTGTATGCCGATTTGAGTTCTTTGATTAACTCAAGATTCTCGTCGCTCATGCTGTGCTTCTGCTCTACAATATGTCTTGCTACCGATGATTTAATTGTACTGCTGCTTTTCTTGTGCCTGGCTGCTGCTTCCACCTCCTTAATTTGCTCTTTAAATCGTGTTTTGATTAATCGCTTTGTCTGGCCGATATAAACGTGTGAGCACTGAGTACAGCTTACCCGGTAAATTCCGCTGACTTCCTCTTTGGTTTTCTTGTCCTTAGCTGATCCTAACATCGTCTTCAGTTGATGGTTTCTGCTGTGTGTGACGACCTGAATATCATACGCTTTAAATAATTTCTTAACGTTCTCCGTTAAGCTAGAGTATGGTACCGAGATTCTGCGGATTTGTTCAAGCTGTTCATTTTGTGTGTACAACGTTGTTAGTTCGTCCTGCCTTTGCCGCTTCATTTTTTTGCGAATTAATTGATCCACTATTACGGCTGGGAATCCATTTATTTTTGCTGTCTTAACAATGTAGTCACGTTCTTTTTTGAACTCTTCACTACTCAACGGTATTTTTATCAACCTATGTACCATCGAATGATAGGCTGCCATTCTATGCTGATATGCGTGGTTAGAATCACTGGTGATCGTGCGCTGCGTGCTTGAAGGTTTCCTGTAGATGCCAAATTCTAGGTGTTGATTATTGCGAATTATTTTGAGGTCCAGGAAATTCAATACGTTGTTTACCTCCTCTTCCATGGTAAAACGTATGTTTTGGTGAATGTTGTTGATTTTCTCCAACGTTACTTTAGCTTCGTCCTTTTTCACCACGGCCAAGACATCGTCAACGTATCGCCACCATATTCGAGGCGTTATTTGGAGATTGTCCATTTTTTCCTCAAATTTGGCCATGAATACTTCAGCTATTAACGGAGAAAGGGGGTTTCCCATCGCAGTCCCGTCTTTTGTTTGTTTTAAAAAACTTACCTCTGAAGGTAAAGTAATTCTCTCTCATACATAATGCTGCTAATTTTATATATTGCCTAGTTGTTTTTTTGGATACATGATCTGCATTGCCATCTTGTAACCAATCTTCGAAAAAACATAGTGCCTCTTTGACAGGGATACTTGGAAATAGTGCCTTGACATCAAAGGAAACCAACATCTCGTCTTCTTGGATGTGTAGACCTTTGATTTTTTCTAATAAATCATGTGTATTATGTACTCATCGACTACTCAGTTCCTTACCAATGTTGCCGATTTCAGCAAGCAACGCCTCGAATATGGTGGCGATACGTTGACGATGTCTTGGCCGTGGTGAAAAAGGACGAAGCTAAAGTAACGTTGGAGAAAATCAACAACATTCACCAAAACATACGTTTTACCATGGAAGAGGAGGTAAACAACGTATTGAATTTCCTGGACCTCAAAATAATTCGCAATAATCAACACCTAGAATTTGGCATCTACAGGAAACCTTCAAGCACGCAGCGCACGATCACCAGTGATTCTAACCACGCATATCAGCATAGAATGGCAGCCTATCATTCGATGGTACATAGGTTGATAAAAATACCGTTGAGTAGTGAAGAGTTCAAAAAAAAACGTGACTACATTGTTAAGACAGCAAAAATAAACGGATTCCCAGCCGTGATAGTGGATCAATTAATTCGCAAAAAAATGAAGCGGCAAAGGCAGGACGAACTAACAACGTTGTACACACAAAATGAACAGCTTGAACAAATCCGTAGAATCTCGGTACCATACTCTAGCTCAACGGAGAAAGTTAAGAAATTATTTAAAGCGCATGATATTCAGGTCGTCACACACAGCAGAAACCATCAACTGAAGACGATGTTAGGATCAGCTAAGGACAAGAAAACCAAAGATGAAGTCAGCGGAATTTACCGGGTAAGCTGTACTCAGTGCTCACACGTTTATATCGGCCAGACAAAGCGATTAATCAAAACAAGATTTAAAGAGCAAATTAAGGAGGTGGAAGCAGCAGCCAGGCACAAGAAAAGCAGCAGTACAATTAAATCATCGGTAGCAAGACATATTGTAGAGCAGAAGTACAGCATGAGCGACGAGGATCTTGAGTTAATCAAAGAACTCAAATCGGCATACAAATTGGACGCCTACGAAAGCCTGGTGATAGCAAGAGAACCACAGGAGATACTATTAAACACCGATCTAGGTAATAGTTTCTCACCCCTTATGAGAGTAATTAGCCGTAATAACCAATTAAGGAAGTAATTAGGGTAAGGGATAAAATTGTAAAAGTAGTAGGTATATAAGTAGCTTTAAGCAAAATGTAAGTTTAGTTATTGTACCACTGATGGAGAAGCAAGTGTGTGCTTCGAAACGTCGGCGTATGGGCAAATAAATAGTTACAACGAATAAAAAAGGGAAATAATATTTTTTTTATATTTTTGGTATATAAATACGCCAATAACAATATCACAAAACTTCTTCTAAAAAATCAAGTTCACTCGATGAAACGCGCCAAAAAACTACAAATTATAACGAAAATCTGAAATTTAATGTTCGACTGGAACAAATACGAGTATATCGCTAATCGGTGAAAAACGAGACAAAAGCAATAAAGATGCATAATAAAAACCAGAGAAGGTAGACAAAAGATGCTACAATTTCTATGTAATTACTTTGGCCTGGCTAGGCCATGGTGGTACAATAAACGTCATAATATTTTGCGTGCCCGGGTTTCGGAAATTTCTTATTCTTTTGTTTTCGTTTTTCCTGGAAATCCATTCTCGAGCAATAGCACTAGCCTTTCATGGGATTTTCCAAAAGAAAAAATTCCTTCAACTTTATTATATTTCAGTTTAATGACCGTTTTGGCCTGGGTAGGCCATGATGTCGACACAAGGGTTAATTAATGCTAAGTTTTATTTATAATATGTCTTTTTTGTGCGAATGAAACCCTGGTATATTCTAAATCGTCAACTTGATGGAGTTACTTTGTTTTGGATTTCGAAAACTCTTACATTCATTTCGGCAGTATTATAGTATAATTGATTCCAGTAAAATATTTACATTATTATCACTATATTAAACACATCACAAGATAAAATTGTCAGATTAGCCAAATATTACCAAATAAAAGAATTCAATGATTTGTATAAATATAATTTATTCGATGTCTTCCTCATTGCATGTCTACCACTCGACCAGCAGTGATTAACCTCGGGTATTATCAGGTGGTACTATACGAACTTAATAGCTCGGTCTCTCCTGACATAAAATCGTGCCGATGTTTTTGTCTTCCCCATCATTGTCATCTTCCTCGTAGACATCCAAGCTCGAGCTCAAATGATATCAGGGTTTCATTTTATTGCTGTAGTAAACGCAGCTGAACCTTCAACCTTTTCTTGGTGGATCTTCCAGATCATCGATAACGTAGTGATGATTCTCTAATACCTTAGAGACAATATTTGGACTTCGATATTTGGGTTCCGGTTTTCGTGGCTTGCCAGTTACACCAGGAACGTTCTCTATAACGACCAAATCTCCTTCCACGTATACGTGTAGCTCTTTATGTTTTGGCTCAAAACATTTTTCCTTTAGTCTTCTTTCAGATATTACATTGTTTGCAATTTTTTGTTGAATTTCGCTCATCGTCAGTCAGGCTTTGATCGCAGGTTCATCATTTAGTGCTTAAATGAGGCAATTTTCAGAGACATCTTGCAAGCGAAAATCAAATAAAATTTGGTTTCAAGCAAATGCTTGAGTTCTACTGGGAGTTCAGATACTATTGTAGACCTGGCAAAAGTTCGTTCTATTTATTATATTCATCTGTCAAACAACGTAGATATTAAGAATTGATCGTTAAGCTGTTAATAAAGTGCATCGGCATATTGCATCCTCACTTCTGCTCGATACATGACCTTGAAATCATTCTCCAGTAGTTTAACTTACCAAAGTGCAATTCTAACATTGAGTAGCGTGGTTAGTTTTATAGCTGTTTTAGTTCCACAATCTGTCAACATCCGGAAGCGTCTACCTAGTAGGTAGAAACAAAATCAGTCTAGTGTCTCAACCACTGCCAGCATCTCTAGTTCCTGTTAAAATATAATACAGGCCTATATTCTGCTCGATTTGTGGCTTGCATTCACATGCAGGCTAAGCCTAGAGAGCTAGCGTTAAGATGCACTTCATGTCCTGCCCATGGGTTGCAAAGTGCAAGTATTTGCAAGGCGAACATTTATGTACTTGAACATTTTTGTACCAGAGGTTTCAGCTGGTATCTTCCTGAAGATTTGTTCCAGTACAATATTCACGAGCATTGGAATAAGTCCATCCCCTTGTTTCAAGCCTGATTCTATTATGAAGCAGTCTGTTGATTTGCCATTTACTTTGAGCTGGAACTCTGTATTTAGCATCCTTTGGCCATGCGGATTAGTCTTGTAGGAACGCCAAAGTCAAGCATTTTTTTGTACAGGGGCTGTTGCACATCATTGTTAAATTTCCAGTACTTTTCGAGGACCTGCTTGATAAAGAATATTTGATCATTCATGTACCATTGACTTCAACAGCCTCCCTCATATTCTCTTATTATACTTTCATAGTAGGGCTTAAATTTTCTTTGCATAGTGCTTTGCACAACCTACACAGTAAGGTAATACGTTTAGAGCTTTCACTCCTAAACTTGTCCCCTTTTTATCTACAGAATATATTATACCTTTTCACCACTCTTCTGGTAAGTGGTCCTCTGACCATATTCTGCATATTAATTGGTGTGTTCTGCTGGCATTCCATCTATTTCAGGATCTTTCTTTTTAATCAAGTCCTATACTGCTGCCTGTACTTTGGCTTTAGTTAGTGGTGGGACTGGGATCTCTTACTCTGCTTTTGGAATATTCATAGTTTTAGTGATTGTTGGAAACACTGTGAACTACTTGCAGAAATATTGCAGCCATCTGTTTTTGATATTGACTGTGGCACCTATGATTGTTCGCAGTGCACTTTGGCAAAAACTCGTTTGTGCACTGACTCTTTCTTGGTAGTTTAATAAAGGCATACGCAGATTTGACTTCATCTAAGGTCATTTATTTATTTATTTTTTAGGGTTTTGTACTAAAATACAAAACCCTATTGCAATCACGACCTGTGTCCGTCCGTCCGTCTGTCTGTATGTCACTTTTTCTCCGAAACTATAGAAGCTACAGCAATGAAACTTTGTGGCAAGGTCAGAAGTGGTGACTTCTTGCAAGTTCAAGGGTGGAAAAATTTTTCAAAGGGGTTTAAGAGGGGTCTCCGCATATAGGGCGTTGGCCCTCAAAAAAAAAATTCACCATTGGTAGTCGAGTAGGGTGTCATTGGAAAGGTCTCAATGAGATCTTTTCAAAACAAGTCTTAAAATTGCCTAATCTGTACCCAGGGGGGCAGGGAAAGGGGAAATGTACGAATTTTTCGCGTCACCTCCCCCCCCTCGCGATTGGACACCTTCCATCCGAAAAACCTGAAAAAAATCATGAATGTAGGCCTTGATAAGTACAACAACAACAAATACGTGAGAAGTGGAAATTCACTCAACTTTGTTAGTAATAGTATAATTTATCGATTTTACATTTTCTTGAATAAAATCTTAACGGTACCCTTAAATTCAATAAGATGACTATTTATAAAGTTGACCTTTTCTGAAATTTTCATAAAGATCGAATGGTATTTAACGAAGTTATAGCGATTTGATTTTTCCTGTATTACTATGGAACAATATGCGCTGTTTTACTATGGAAACTTATGGCTATGGAACAATATGCGCTTTTTAACCGACTTAGACGCTACAGCTTTACTAGGATTTGCATGAAAATTTCAGGAATGATAGGTATCATGAATATCTTTGAGAATCGCTTCAGTTAGTGGTATCAGTAATCGTAAAACAAAATAGTGGCTGTTTTAAATGCGAAGATTGAATAATTTTGAGCTATTTTTCCTCAACTTCAACGTTTAAGGTGCATGCTTTGAACACTTGATTCAATTTAATGAATGACAGAAGATGAACTGCTACAGTTAATCCTCATTGGTGAAACAAGTTGAAGAGGCAGGAGAGAGCTCCTAGCAAAAGGGCTTTGTAACCATTCTATTTTATCAAACGTAGCCGATATGAGTATCAAATGAAAGTTCTATATGGGAGCATTTCAAAACAGTTCTTAAACTGACAGCCACAGGGGGGGGGGGAATACATGAAAAATCTGTTTCCTCACTCGCGAATGGACACCTGTGATCTAAAAAATCTGAAAAAATTATCATGGAGATATTTATAGGAATAACAATAACAAACACCTCAGAAGCCGAAATTCGTTCAACTTTGTTAATAATGGTATGATCCTTGAATTTCACATTTTCTCCAATAAAATCGTCTTTGACATGTTTCTTGATTTGATTCGTTGCTGGTTACTGCATTTTGTAAGTTGAGTACAAAACCCTGCTGACATGAGCATAGGTCTGTCCACCCATTTTGTTGGATCTTGATATTGTTTTTTGGAACATTTTTTAACGGTTTTGAAAAACCCTATTGGTATCGGCAACTGTACATCCATCCGTCCGTCGGTCCATCAGTGCATCACAGCATGTTTTCTCAGGAACTATGGAAGCAACAGTGATCAAATTTTGTAGAAAGCTCAGAAGTTTCTGATTAATGTAGGTTTCGTAGTCAAAAAAAAACTTACAAAGACTTTCAAGGGGCGTCTCCCCCTATAATGATATGAACCCTTAAACATTTTTTTTCACCAAATATAGTCGACTAGGATACCAAATGAAAGATAGTGATGAGACCTTTTAATATCCGTTCCGGAAATTGCAATATCGTTCACATTAGGCAGGGGAGACGGAAGAATACGAACAAATCGTGCTCCCCTCTCACGACCGTAAAATCTGAAACCTTAAAAAAATCTGAACCGTAGAATCTGAAAAAAAATCATGGAGGTAGCGCTCTATAAGTACAACAACACAAATACCTGAGAATTTTAAATTCGCTAAACTTTGTTAGTAATAGTATGATACATCAATTTTACATTTTTACGTATAACATCATGAGGGTACCCTTAAATCCAATGAAATTTTACATATGTGAAAATTTGAAAAGAATCGGATGTTATTTACGAAGTAATGGTGGCTAAAATTTTCGGTGCTACAACAATAAAAATACGTGGCTATTGAGCAATGTGTGCTTCCAATCGACTCAGGCATTACAAGCTTGTAAGGATTTGCATAAAAATTTTAGGAATGATGTATATCATACAAATCTTTGAGAATCTGTTCAACAAGTGGTATTAGTATCCGTAAAATGAATTGGCGGCTGTTTAAAGTTAGAATATTGAGTAAAATTAAGCTATTTGCTCTCAACTTCAGCATTGAAAGTCCAGGCTACTAACTCTTGATGAAAACATACACTTTAAAGGTGAAAAATTCATGGTGGTAGGTTTTCATTAGTACACCAATAACAAATAGCTTATAAGTTAAAATTCACTCAACTTCGTGAATAATAGTAGAATTTTTAAATACAACGTATTTTCCTGTGAATTTGTGCCAGTACCTTTCAATTTAAATTTAAGTAGTTCAAGGAAAAGACCTTATAGTCTGAACGTTTCAATGAAGGTAAATCGCATTCATAGAATTAAATGCAATTTGAAAATTCTCCGAGTACAATAAAAACAATGTAAGGTTTTTCTATCATTCGGGTTTTCCATCAATTGGATCTTTTAATTTTCAGATAAAACGAATAATTAAAAAAAACATTAAGGATTACATTCAGTTAATGGTTGTTAGTGATATTGCAAGAAAATAGCAGCAAGTTAAAATGGTATAGTAATGGTTTCCCTTTAAAAACGAGTATGTATTTGTTGTAGATGTCGTTAAAGTTTTTCTTGAGTTTATTCATTATTTGTGTCTGAATATCGTTGGCTGAGTGCAAAATATTTCTGACATAAGCGTAGTTCTGTCTACCCAACTTGTTTAGCTTGCATTGGAGAGTATTATATGTAATGTTCATTTTTATCTCGAATTGGTTGCTAGATATATTGGTAAGTCTTAAAAGTATTGAGCCTTTGTTTGGCATTTTTCGATTGAATATTTTTGTTATTTAAAATGGATTTTATTTAAGTACATATTGTCCATTATTATTTATGATCTTTTGCTATATTGTGGTTAGAGCCATTATGCCATCTGTGTAGAGCTTATGTGGTTTATCAGCGAAAAACTTGGCTAAGTGATTTTCACAGTCCCTTTTTGAAGTGAATTTCTTTTCATTCAGGAAGTTTTGCAGAGACCGAAACAATGGTCTGATAGTGCAAGATCTAGACCATACGGTGGATGTATCAAAATTCCTCAGCCAAGCTCTGTCAATTTTTGCCGGGTCATCAAATATATGGGTCGTCTAGCATTGGCATCACGAAAGACAACGCCCTTTCTATTGATCAATTCTGACCGGTTTTTTTGAATTGCTCGTTGTTATCTGTTTAATTGCTGACAATACAGAGCTGAATTGAGTGTTTGGCCAGGTTCTAGTACCTCATGATAAACAATCCCTTCCAATCCCACTATACACACAGCATAACCTTATTTGGTATCAATCCGGACTTTGAAGTCGTGTGTGATGATTCACCTTTTTTTAGCGTGATCTTTTACGAACGAAATTCACGTATTTTACCCATTTTTCATCAACCATAATGATTTGCTTTAAACATGGCTTGATTTTGTTGCGTTTCATTCGCATTTCGCAAATTGAAATTTGGACGATCAAATTTTTTTGTGTCAATTCATGCGACACCAAAACGTCGAGTTTCTTTGTGTATCCAGCCTTACGCAAATAGTTTGGTGGATGTAAAGTTCCTTAGCAATATCATGGCTACTTATGTGTCGGTCTTCTTCAATTTTTGTAAGATTTCATCGACTTTTTCAGTGATTGGTCGACCTGAGCGAGGTGCATCTTTGACATCGCAATTTCCAGAAGGAAAGCGAGCGAACCATCTCTTTGCTATGGCTTTTGATAAAATATCTTGACCGTAGACACCACAAATTTTTTCATGAGCCTGCGACACTTTCTCACCTTGATCGTAGTGATATTGTAAAATATAAAGAATTTTTTTCAGAAATTTCACTCATTTTAAATGAATACAACTTTTGACACGAATGAGGAAATATAAAACTGTCCATATAAAAATCCACTAGCGGATGAATAACGGTCGCATTCATTGATCACATCAAGGCGTTCAACAAATTTGTCTACGGTATTCTACTCTAATATTCGTTAATAAATATGTTGACTTAATTTAACCAACCACGAATCCGTTGGCACCACCAGCCGGAAAGGTAAATTTCTCATAGGTACTCGTAGTTTTAAAAGCATATATCACTTTATTGGACCTCACTTTGAAAGTCAAACACTTTTAAAGGACAAGTATAAGCAGCAGGAGAGTCCTCTTCCAGAAAGTTTTTGTAAATTAATTAGTGAATCGAACTACGTCTTCTGCTCACAAAAATCTCTATCTCGGTCCATTGACCGCGTCCTCCAGTTTCAAAAACCAAGTAGGAATAAACTGTCTTCGTCGATCGGGTCAGACCGCGTTTTCTCGGTTTCCTCAGTGGTCTCCAGCCTTTAGTTCTTCCAACGAATACCTTATTGGGTATCTGTTTTTTGTCCATAAAATTCATGAATCCAGCCTGCTGCAACTTCCGCAGTCTTACAATCGTTGAAACCGCCGGCTTGTCAAAAATTTGATATAGCTAATGGTTGTATCGAATTCACCATTAGTCCCCATCGAGCTTTGCTCCAATTATTCGCCTCATGAACCGTCGCTCAAGGGCGTTCAATATATTTGCGGATGCTTGGGTTAGGGTCCATGTTTCACAACCATAGCATGACACAGGTCTTATCACAGATTTGTATACTTGGAGCTTCGTGTTCCTGTGTGTGCGAGCTGTATTCTTCATTCGTCACCGCTTGCTGATGCAACACGAGGTGGAGGGGAATATTTTTGGTCTTAAAACATAAATCTTTACTACAAACGAGACATCGGTACACCACTAAACACCCGAAAGCAAGGTGTCGTCCAAAGAGTGGAGGAAGAAGGACGAAACGGCGCCAGTCAAAGCGATGACAACCAGGTGCGGGTTAGATAATGTGTGCTGTGTTCTGAGGCCGGTGTAGCGTGCTCTACATAGATTTTTTGCACACTCAACGTTCCATCAATACTGCATACTACTCTAAACTTCTGAAAAGAAACGTGCAACCCACTTATCGCTCGAAACACAGGAGCGTTCCTGCATGAAGTGCGATTCTTCTTTTGTTTGTCGCCACATGCTAACGCGAAACGAGATGGAGGCGGATGCTTTTTGGTCTTACAACGCAAATCTCCACTACAAACGAGACATAGGTACACTACCAAACTCCCGAAAGCAAGGTGTCGTCTAAAGAGTGGAGGAAGAGGGAGGAAGGGGCGGCAATCAAAGCAAAGGCAACTAGGTCCCCGGGTAAAGTTATGTGTACTGTGTTCTGCAACCGGCGGGACGTGCAGTACATCGATTTATTGCGCCCCCAACGTTCTACCAATACTGCATACTACTCTGAACTTCTGAAAGCACACGTGAAACCCGCCTATCGCTCGAAACAGAGGAGTATTCCAGCACGAAGTGTGATTCTTCTCCAGGATAACGATACAATATCGGAATTAGAGTGGGAGGTACTGGAACACCCCTCCTACAGTCCGGATTTGTGACGCTGCGACTACCTCTACCGAACTGATTTCGCAAACGCAGACAAATTTCCGTATTTTTGACGCCTTCCCGCACTTAAAAATGAATGACAATACGTTGCGCAACGGTGATTGGCACTTGACGTTCACTTATAGTCGTAGCATGCGCGTGAAACATGCACTCCCGATGAAAACTATGCCACATTGTTTATGAGGGACCCAGCTATCACATACTCAAGCCACGACCTTCAAAACTTACATGTGCACCTTCAACAGCGTTTATTACCATCATATTTGAACCACCCTCGTATATATATATATATATATATATATATATATATATATATATATATATATATAAATATATACATACATATATATATATATATATATATATATATATATATATATATATATATATATATATATATATATATACATATATATATATATATATATATATATATATATATATATATATATACATATATATATATATATATATATATATATATATATATATATATATATATAAATATATATATTTATATATATATATATATATATATATATATATATATATTTATATATATATATATATATATATATAAATATATATATATATATATATATATATATATATAAATATATATATATATATATATATATATATATATATATATATATATATATATATATATATATATATATATTTATATTATATATGTGTATACATATATATGTATATATATATATATATATATATATATATATATATATATATATATATATATATATATATATATATATATATATATATATATATATATATATATATATATATATATATATATAGTGAAAACGCAATGTCTTTTAATTTAAATTAAAAGAGTTTATTCAATTACAAAAATGCACAATAATCGATTTGACACTTTCACTAATTTTAATTTTCACTATTAAAAATGTAACACTTGTCCGTAAATTTCTTATCGCAATTGTCTTCTAAATCATTTCACTATTACAAAAATCACTTCCCACACACTATCGCAGTTCTTATCGCGGTCGAATGAATGAATCCCCCCATTCATTCAGCTCGCCTTTATATAGGGTCTCTACCTATTCACCCATTTCTCGTACATTGGCGAATGTTCTACCGAGAGGTACCTGGTAGATTCGAGCAAATTAATGAATGGAGTGACGTCACTTGCAGATGTTGATCATGCTTGTTGGGTTCTCGTGGGTTCGAGTAAATTCATTTGTTGACGTTCTTAATGATTGTGAAAACAATTGCGACAGTAGCTCGCAGAATTATTTGTACATGTAACACTGCGCCCACCTCAGTTCTTTTCTCCCCGAAAAGATGTGTCGCCAGTTGTAGTCAATTCTCCCTGGGTGTAATATGGGGCAAGACGGTCCAAATGCACGATTATCATTTTGGCTCTCGGTTTACGGTGTTCCTGTATGCGATATACGACGTCGTTGATTCGCTTTGTAACTCGGTATGGTCCCTCCCAATTATGCTGCAACTTTGGAGACCTACCCTTCCGTCGCTGTGGGTTATATAGCCACACCAAGTCATCTTGCTGGAAGCCAGTAGAATTAGCCTTTAGATCATACCTGGTCCTCATGCGGTCAGTAGCCGATTCGAGGTGTTTTCGCACTATCCGATGTATCTGGTTCAACCGTTGTCTTAGATCACTTGCGTACTCCGAGACTGTTTGGGGTTTCTCAGGGAGTGTTCCGAACTTTATATCGGCTGACAAACGAATAGTCTTTCCAAAAATGACTTTGGCTGGGGCTTGGCCCGTCGATGCATGTTCAGCGGCTCTATACGCCATTAAAAATAGTGGGATATGTCGGTCCCAGTCCCTTTGGTTCTCGTCAACCATTTTGGCAAGGTGTTTATTGAGCGTGCCGTTGAAACGTTTGACCATCCCATCGGATTGGGGATGCAGCGGTGTTGTCCTCGTTTTCCGTATTCGGAGCAGCTCGCACATTTCCCCAAAAACTAGCCACTCAAAGTTTCGGCCTTGTTCTGAATGTAGTTCGCCAGGTACGCCGTACCTACTGACCCAATTTAACACTAGCTGTTCGGCTACAGTAGTTGCTTCCTGGTTGGGGATGGGGTAGACCTCGGGCCATTTGCTGAAATAATCGGCGACAACCAGTGTGTATCGATTTCCCCATTCAGATTCAGGAAGGGGTTCTGCGATGTCAACAGCAATCCTTTCAAACGGTACCCTCACGTTATAGGTTTGCATTTGTCCTCTCAGTCGTCGCGTTGGACCATTGACGGAAGCGCAAACTGTGCATCTTTGACACCAGTCCTCTACGTTTTCTCGAGCGTGAAGCCAGTAGAACCTTTCCCGCAATTTCGCTAAGGTCTTGTTAACACCAAGGTGGCCTCCCGAGAATCCTTCATGCATTCCCGTAACCACATCGTGGATTCGGCTTTTGGGTAGTGAAGTTTGCATCCTATAGGAGCTGCCATCCGCCGTTTCCCATTTCCGCTTGAGTAGCCACCATCCACCTGAAGGGAGTTCCATTGTGCCCAATAGCTTTTCAGGGTTGCGCCATGCGTTGAAACGTCCTTCCACTCAGGCCGCCCAGTCGTCTCCTTCCATACGAGCAATGGTCCGATGTCTTCATCGGCTAGCTGGGCATTTCGAATCTCCTCCGATGACCAACCTTCATCGAATTCGGCCGTTATCAGTTGCAGATCAACGGTCGGCTCCTTTTCCTCAATCCGCCGGCAATGCTTGCAGTTAGCTGAACATGGATGACGAGTTGGGTTGTCAGCATTTCCATGAGCTCTGCCCTTGTGAAGTAGTTGGGGCCTCACATGGTCTGGTCGAATAGTCGATCGGGTTGCACCAGTGTCGTTTGTTATGGTGCAATGTTCTGCATCAACTTGACCAGGAAGGCATCTGTCTGCTTCTCCACGATGTTGCTTTGGCACGGTGATGGTGGTGCTGGAGATGTCGATCCTCCTAGCTAACGTTTGCCCCACGAAGTTAGCCCTTGCAGTTTGATGGGCTTCCATTCTAGGCTCCTGACACGGTCTGGATCTCCACCATCCTGGGCAATAGCTCCGTTTTCTTCGCTTCTTGCAGTCTCTTTGCTGGTGCCCCTTCTCACCGCAATCCCAGCATCTAGGCGCTCCATTTACATGCAGCTCTCGCTCATTTTCCACGCGCTCACACCTGCACTCGTCTGCCACTACTTCACGGACCCGGGCAGTGGTACGAGTCACATTTTGTGTTGCCTCAAAGTTAAGACTGTAAATCAATGCGTCCTTATTCGTCTGCTTTTGAGCTAAACGCACGGCTTGTTGCAATTCCTTGTCCTATAAGGCGCTGATGAATGCTTCTGTTGCTACGTCATCTCGATGTTCCTGGTCGTACGCTGGGTAAGCCAAAAGTGCCAGTCGCTCAATGTCTTGTGCTAGCTGCTGCAAGGTTTCGCCAGACTTCTGCATCCGATGTCGTAGCTGTGCCCGGTAAATCTGCTTCAGATGATTGTCTCCATAGCGCATGTCCAGCGCATTCATTATAGCAGCCGGGTTTGAATGCAACTCAACGGGGATAGTCTGCAAAAGCTCGGCAGCTGGGCCTCTTAGAGCAAGAATTAATGCAGTTGCTCGTTCCTGCTCATTCCAGTGATTTATCCTAGCGGCGGCTTCAAACTGGATTTTGTAAATTGTCCAGACCGTTTGCCCATCGAATATTGGTGCTTGCACACTTCTAGATGAGCTTTGCGCTGCGGTTATAAGTGGGGCTGGTGAAGCGGTTACTACTGCCTTTGCTGCTTCCAAGTCCTTTTTCACTTTTTCCATCTCATGGTTGATTCTCTCCTCGACCTGGCTGATCTCGAGGTTGATTCTTTCCTCGACCTGGTTTACCTTTTCCTCGGCGCATTTAATTTGGCTGTTGAGACTACTGAGCTCCGCTTTTATTTCGGTTGACTGTTTTTGCAAATCCGCCTTGATTTCGATCGCTTGTTGGTCCATTTTTGCTGATTGTTCATTTAACTTCGCTGATTGTTCATCTAGCTTCGTAGTTAAATTGGACGACTGTTCATTGACCTTCGCAGTTAAATTGGATGACTGTTATCGCTGCTCTTGCTGCATCAGCATCAACATTTGCATCAGCGCATTTTCTGGTTCCTTTGGTTTCGCTGTTTCTGCTTCACCACCTTCTGCGCCTTTATCTGCATCTATAGGCTCACCTGAATCCAGATACGCACCTTCCGATTCAATCGCGTCACGCAAGCGTGTTATCAGTGTTGCCTTTGTACCTTGCGTAGCCAGGTTTCGCTGTTCCAGCTCTTCCTTAAGCTCCGACATGGTCAATTCACTAATTTTTTAGTTTAGGCTTCGTGGCATTTTTAATGTTTCTTTAAATTTTACTATTGTGCACTATAAAAATGTTCAAATTTTCACTTTCAAAATTTTAATCTCACTTCTCGACACCATTGTCGCGTGTTAGTGGTTCGCGGCCTATAATTTTAATGTTCCGGGAAAGTGAAAGCGCAATGTCTTTTAATTTAAGTTAAAAGAGTTTATTCAATTACAAAAATGCACAGTAGTCGATTTGACACTTTCACTAATTTTAATTTTCACTATTAAAAATGTAACACTTGTCCGTAAATTTCTTATCGCAATTGTCTTCTAAATCACTTCACTATTACGAAAATCACTTCCCACACACTATCGCAGTTCTTATCGCGGTCGAATGAATGAATCCCCCCATTCATTCAGCTCGCCTTTATATAGGGTCTCTACCTATTCACCCATTTCTCGTACATTGGCGAATGTTCTACCGAGAGGTACCTGGTAGATTCGAGCAAATTAATGAATGGAGTGACGTCACTTGCAGATGTTGATCATGCTTGTTGGGTTCTCGTGGGTTCGAGTAAATTCATTTGTTGACGTTCTTAATGATTGTGAAAACAATTGCGACAGTAGCTCGCAGAATTATTTGTACATGTAATTATTTGTACATGTAACAATATGTGTGTGTATATATATTTATATATATATATATATATATATATATATATATATATATATATATATATATGTGTGTGTGTGTGTATGGGTAGATATATATATATATATAGGGTTATCCATTTTACGCTTGGGAAAGTAAAGCTAAAGAAAACACATACAATATTCAGATGGAAACGAAATTTTTTCATTCAAATGTCCTCCACGGGACCTATTACAGGCCTCAATCCTTTTGAGGTAATTTTCAGTCACTGTCGGCACATTTCCGGTAATATCTCGGCCATAATTCTACGAATATTGGATTTCGAGGATTATTCGCGTAAACACGATCTTTCGCATAGCCCCATTACAAGAAATCCAAAGGTGTTTGGTCGCAGGATCTTGCGTGCCAATTGACATCACTCAATCTCGAAACTACGCGTCCTGGAAATTTCTCTTGCAAAAGGCTCGATTAGCCTGTGGCTTCGTCCTGTTAGAACCACATGTTCTCCAGATCATAATCTTTGATTTCTCTACAAAAATAATCGGTTAAGATCCATCCATAGCGGTCAGAATTGGCTCTAATGGCTCTTCCTTGATCGTTTTCAAAAAAATACGGGCCAATAACACCATCAGACCATAGTGTACACCAAACGGTCACTTTTTTTCGGATGCAAAGGCCTCTTTGCAATCACCTGAAGATTTTGAGAGCCCCATATGTGGCAGTTCTTTTTATTTGCGTTACCACTGAGCGAAAAAATGAGCCTCATCACTAAAGAAAATTTTCTTCCAAAAATCGTTATCAATGGCTTGTTGTTCAATCACCCAATTCGCATACATTCTGCGTTGTGTATGGTCTTGAGGCTTAAGTTATTGAGTGAGTTGGATTTTGTATGGATGAAGATGCAAATCCAAATGCAAAATCCGCCACAATGAGTCGTAAGACAAGCCTGAATGTTGAGCACGTCGAGAAATCGACAAATTCGGGTCTTCCTCCACACTTTGAGCAACGACAGCAATATTTTCAGCAGAGAATGTTGCGATGATGCACAGGCCTTGTAATATCAATAAACGATCCAATCTCTTCGAATTTTCGCACTGTGTTCGAAATTGTTTGCTGTGTAGGTCGATTATGTCGGCCGTAACCGGCTCGTTAAGTCCTAAATGTTGATAAAGCAGAATCAACATTTTTATAATAAAATTTAATAATTTTAACGCGTTCTTCGACTGTTAAATGATCCATATTTCTAAATGACAAACCTTCAACTAAAGAGAACACGCTTAGGATAACATTAAATTCTAACGGATGTCAAATGGCAGGGTCATATTTTCCCATCACGAAATGGAGAACCCTGTAGATTTATTATGTATATATATATATATATATATATATATATATATATATATATATATATAGATGTATATATATAAATATATATATATATAAATATATATATGTATATATATATATATATATATATATATATATATATATATATATATATATATATATATATATATGTATATATATAGTCCTTATTTTTTTGAAGAAAACGAACCCGCAGTTACCGTGAATGGAGCTCGTTACAGGAAAATGATCGAGGAAGTTTTTCTTCCAAGACTCGAAGAAATGAACGTTAGGAACGTGTGGTTTCAGCGAGATTGAACCACAGCACACACAGCACGAGACTCAATGAATTTGTTGCGACAACATTTCCCCAACCGCCTCACCTCTCTCGGAGGCGATCTCTAATGGCCAGCACGCTCTCCAGATTTCACTCCATGCGATTTCTTTTTATGGGGTTATTTGAAATCCCTGGTTTATGTAGATCGACCGCGGACCATAGCACAGCTCAGGAACAACATTCGCGAAGCCATTGCCATCATACCGATTGATATGCTGCAAAGAGTGGATACGAATTTCAAAAATCAACCACATCAGTGTATGCGCAATGGAAGTTGCCATTTATCCGATGTCATTTTCAAAACTGCATGAAAATAAATTAGGATATTGTATTATCAAATAAAAAAAAAAATTTTAAACAATAACTGAAGTACGTTTGTTTTTATTAACCTGTCCAATAAGTAGGTTTCTCTGGCGCACCCTGAATATATATTGTTTGAATTTTACTAAGGGTATTTTGTTCTCATCTTCTCTTATAGTTTTTGTTTGACTTCATCAACCTTTTGTTGCCCCTACTTGCTAATTTCAAACTGAAAGGCCCGTTTAGATTTGCTTACAGAATCTTTCCAGCTAAAAAAACCCCGAACCTTATTTTGGTGGAGAAATTTCGGAAAATATATCTTGTTGTTATTCAAGGGTATCGGTTTTGTCAACTCCTTACTTTAAGAAGGGTAAAGTTTACAAAACATCATGGGCTTGCCTTTACTGATTTTGACATTATCCACTTTAGAGACTTTGAGTAAAAAAATGCCCATCCCGTCAGTCGGCATCATCTTGACAACGTATTTTGGAACTTTTGGGACTGCATTCCCTTGTATAAGCTTTAAGCGTGTTCTGAAGTTAACAGTTGCATAATGGCTGACGTACAAATCAAATTGCACAATAATTGCATCAAAAAATGCCCAATTCATTAGATGCATTAGTTTTCAGTGGCTTGCTGTTATATTTTAAATTATCATTTCTCCCTAAACAACTTCAGGTTAAAGTTTTCGTATGCAATTAACAATCAAATTAACCTTCTTTAATCTGCTTTCGATGAATTGTCAATCAGTTGAATTTGAAGCTTATTGAATAAAAATTGTGCATACAAGGTTATGTTTGACTATATAAGCCCAACGACATGTTGCAATTGGTATCATTCAATCGTTGCTTCTTTCTTTGAGCTTCACAACAACAAATCAAACTACCAAAATGTTCAAATTGGTAAGTAATCTGAATGCCTGAAAGCTCAAAATGTGTTTAATTCAATTATCCGTTCATTTCAGGCTGTCGTCATCTTGGCTATCATCGCCTCAGTTTGCGCCAAACCAGGAATTCTCGCTCCAGTTGCATATTCCGCTCCTGTTGTAGCTGCTGCAGCTCCAGTTGCTTACACTGCTCCTGCTGTTGCCGCTTACACCGCTCCATTAGCCTACTCTGCTCCAATTGCATATGCCGCTTCCCCATATGCATACGCTGCTGCCCCACTTTTGCTGAAGAAATGAATGAATAAATCGTGAAAATCGTAAAAATTAAATGTTTCATTTCGCCTCCACCAATGCATGTGAAAAACGTGACTAAAATAATTGAATTTGAAAATATTCAATCTTTTTATATTATTTGGTGGATTTCAGATTGATTTCACTTGAACTCATTTGGTTCAATGTCTGTGAGCAAAGTTTTTATTAAATTCTTTTATTTTGATATGCCTTTCGTGTACAGGTAGAAAGAGCAACAGTAGATTTTGAAAGGATAAAAGGCTGAGTGGCACGTGAGTATATTTTGCTTTCAAGTTTATCATGATATTAATTATCTTAAACCTGAATTAATATCGATATCTTTCTCAAGTACTACTCTACAATTTTATCCATAAGTTTTTTGTTTAGTTTCTAAGGCAAAAATCTTTGATAGGATTGAATGCTAAGTAATATTAACCCGAGTTGTAATGTCGACGTAAGGATATTTATAAGAATTTGAAATGTTTTCGAAAATGTAATTGAAATTTATCTTCCCCTTGAACTCAGCAAAAATAAAAGGTCCTTTAAGTTTATCAAATATGATTGGCACACATGAGAGATAGTTTGACAAGTTCAGAGCAAAGTAAATTTTTCTCTATTGAAATAATTTAGTTGATAAACAATTTTAAGTTAATCTAGTGCAGAGGACCCTGGTTTGACCAAAAAGAAGAAAATCTTTATTGCATTTCTTAATACCAGAGACCACCTGAGATCAGCGGAAAACATACTTTGACTTTCATTGGAAAAAGTTAAATCATCAATTTTAGTAAACCTAAATGAATTTTTTGTAGATATGATTATCTTGCCGATAAATACTGAAACAAAAAATGTTTTCATTGCTTGAACGCTTGATTCAAAGTTAAGTCTGACAATTTACTACATTTTGAGGCATGTCAGTATGTTTTGGTGAAATGGTGAAATAATTGGGCGCATACAAATCCAGCCACGTAGCTTCTGGTATGTAAATACGGTTTTATAACCTTGTTTGCCAGTTGATCACTTTCAGAAAGAATCTGCTGTCAGTTTCTATAGTGTCTTCCTATCGGATCCTCGATTTTTCCGTTGTACGGTTACTTTGTTCTCTACCATTTAATGTTCTTTTGGGTAGCCGATTCTCTTCCATTCTTATTACATGTCAACCCCCCCTTATAATTTCGTAACTTAACGCAAGTTGATGCAGGTAGTTTATCAAAAAGTTCAAACAACTGATTGTTGTAACGTAGTCTTAACTCTGATCCTTGTTTCACTGGGTCGTACAACAGCACTATATGTAACGCATTTTTCCCCATCAAAGCAAAGCAGAACAGTTTGGAATTTCATATTTCAAATATCGCAAGGCAAAAATTCAAATATCAGACTTAACTCCAAATCAGACCCACAAATCATTAAGCGCATTTATAAATTAGGCACGTATTGTTCAGACGACGAATGGAATGGAAGATTCAAGAAGTTGGACAAGGCAAACGCCATAAATGAGCATTCCTACGGATCGACCAGTACTGAAGGATACAACATTTTCTCCTAAAAAAACCTCCCCCGTCACCACATCTATTGAAGAAGTCATTGATCTACTAGAAACCTCAGATGATTCTGTTATTAAATGTATTGACGGATCTCAAGCTTTATTCAACTCAGTGGCTGGCAAATCGTCATACATTTCCTACATAAAAGCAAGTCTGGATTCAACAACAAATCCTTCGACTCCTACATCTCTGTATAACAATTTTGTACGTGGCCAGGAACACCAAGGTCATCGACCTCTCATAGCCAAGACCGATCGTTTTTAGATCCACTTTTATGACCAGCGGTAAAGGCTACGATCAACTCAAATAGTGATCTTGAAAACCGGCATCTCATTTCTAGGCTTAGAGATCATAAAATTTATGAGTACGTCCGTCTTCATCTATTTTATTTGCATAATGCCCCTGATACAACAAAGACGAGCCTTAAAGTTATAATTCAAGGAGAAGACCTTCCAATTGATCTCAACACCCTTCGGGCTGTCTACTTTCACTACCATGAAGAACTAGGGGTTACTTCAGAAAAGGCTATAAAAGACATGAAAAGCTCAAAATATATCTCTTCCCTACAAAGAACAAGAGAACAACACCACAAAGTTTTTCGTCCCCAATAGAATCTCCGTCTAGCTTAAACTTTTTTACCATACCTGGCACGGTATTTGCAGGAAATTAAATCAACCCTTTCTTGACGCGAAATCTTGTCAGTTCAAGGTCCTTACGCTTACGAAAACATTGTTAAGTGAGTCTCACAAAAACCAAGAAATTATAGGCAGTAATAAAAGCATCATTAGAGACGATAGAGATTGTTGCAGTACTGGATAGACACAAGGAGGTGGCGTTTTGGTCACTGCACACGATTCTTTATCTAGTGAGGTTGTATGTACTGCATTGAATAATTTATTCCAACATAAATTGGGTCAAATTCAGTAAGATAAATTTTCCCTTTACATTAGTGTTTTCTATATTCCTCCTAATTCAAGCGAATCTGCCTGCAATGAAATCAGCGATATTATAGCTGAATTTATGGAAAATCTTGATGAGGATCACAGAATAATTATTTTAATTGACCAATTTTAATTTTTAAATGTTGACAATCAAGACAATCTTCTTCTCTCAGTAAATTTTCTTGATTGTAGAGATTTCAATCCAATGAGTACTTTTTATGACAATTATTTGCAGCAAGTTACTCCAACACCTAACAAAAATGGAAACAGGTTAGACCTAATTTTTACTAATTCATGTGACAAGGTAGTGGTTTATCCAACTAATGACAATGAGCATCTTTTTCGTAGCACCCTGCATGGCTCCGCTTTTTGTATTGAAGTTTCCACTCCTGATAAAATCAATTCTATTTGACAAAATGTTACAATTGTATTTGACTTTCTAAATGCTGATCTCTATAGCATTCAAAATTTTCTATCCACATTCAACTGGACTGGTACTCTTTCAATGCTAGACATATACAGTGCTCTATCTACTTTTTAACAAATAATTTTTGACACCATTGAAAGATTTGTGGTAACCTCGCTCTTGGTACCCTAAGCTCGCTACAGTCTACGCCACTGAAACCGACAAACCGATCTATATAACCTACGCCACTGACGTCGACTGTTCCTGAGCGACTTTTTAACTAATCGCGACCACTGAACCGCGACTTGATGAGTGTCAAAACAAAGAAAAGGGAAAAAGTATAACGTCAGGCTCGTGCTGGCTTTCAGTTTTACGTTGTTTCCGAGTCCCATTAGCTTTGATCACGGCTTTAAGATTTTTAGTGACAGTGGCAGCAGACCCATTCGTTTGATGCTTTCAGGACATCATCCCGGATTGCTGATGACTGCGCCTCCACACTCACATTCTCTATCGCAAACTGTTATCCTGCCCATTCTACACGACAAGCCGAAGCTTTTTAAACCTTACAAGTACATCAGTTTTGACGACGCCAGCTCTGACTTCAATAACAGTTTGTTACAATACAGCTTACTTAAGAGTCCTGAACTCAGCGTTAGTGGCGTAGAGCTCCCACCATCTGCAGCTCCTTCAGCACTCGCAACAGAAAAACTTTTTGCTGCCAAACGTCCGCGTAGCAAAGATGATGAACATCCGTGTCAAGTGGAACCCACGCTGAATTTGAAACATCGTCAGTGGCCAAGAAGCAAACCACAAGTAATAATTCAAGCTACGCAACTAACACCAAAATAATATAATAAAGGCACCACAAACAGTAAATGAAGGATCAGTACGACAAACACAACAACTTCAGTTACGGCTTCCGAAAGAAGGAGGAGTTTGCATAATAACCCACATCAGTCTGCTTCATCTAGTTTGCAACTTAGTCAGTAGCATAGCGTAATCGATGGAAGAAGTATGAGCAACCGGAGATGAGTGCTGAGCAGCTCAGCTGTAAGTACCCGTAGCAGTGATCATTTAGACAATGAAAGATCCGATGAAGATTGGTCACAGGTAGGTGTTCGTATGATAGATTTTGCGCATACAACACTTGTGCCAAAGAACGGTGCAGACTTTACCGCACCTGCTACAGTAAAAACCGTTCACTAAGGGCCAGGCAGTGGTTTCTTGATTGGAATCGATAGTTTAAATGGACTCCTAACAGAAATTTTCGCCGAGGAGAAGCCATAATGTTGACAGTAGATCAACGCCAGAAAACAACATCAACGCTGAATTATGATAAGGACAAGCTAAGAAATTTTTAAACAAACAAAAAATTAATATATAACAAGGATATCTCTTCCTTTTATTTTAAGATGCTATAAATCCAATTTTGAGATGGGAACATATGCTGCCTTTCAACTCGAGTGATTAATTCAACCTTGTTTCAGCCCCTTGTCTTTCCATCAATCGTGTGTGCAATGTATTCATGATTGTGGTAGTACAAAGATTGTATCTTCAATTGAGTGAAAATGTGAGTGAATATGTAAGCCATATCTAGAAGACTATGTTTATCAACCATTCGTTCACTATAGCGTTTATTCAGCCTTGGTTTACCTATCCCTGCTTTAAGTCCCCCCATCATGCCTTTTGAAAATTCCCAGTCGAAGCTGATCTTTTCTAAAATGTATTTCATTATACATAAAATAAAACTTTATTAAAATTGTAAGGATTCAGTGTTAGCAATGCAACAAACCAAATGAGTTTTCAAAACTCAGGTACTAGAATAAATAAAATAAAAAAAAAACAGAAAACGTAATAAAGAAATATTCAAAAAATTTTCTTAGATAAAGTAAAAAGACAAATATTACACCGACATTAAAGACGAAAACCTCAATGTAAATAAATTAACGAGAACAATTTATAACACTCCAAATTGCAAAAATTGAACAAAATTATTGAAAATAATTTTTTGGCAGCCACTTTCGTGCAAGAAAGTTAACACGTATTAATTTTGATTCTTCCAACTTTTTTTTTATTTCAAGACTTCCAGCCAATGGTCCGTTTAAAATTCCAAATTAGGTCCTCCTTTGCATAAACTTCAAAAGGAAATTGTCCTTACGCGTAAATTACATTTAAAGTAATATTTAAAAGAGAAACTGAAAGTTTATATCGGAGGTATATGAACTTATATGAAATGTTTCCCTACATTTCCTGCATCGAACATGGCGGTTCAAAGAACTTAGTTGAATTTAGAGTAGAGTTGATGGAAATTGCTCGACGCGTTTTAAATCGGGGATGTGAACCGGTGGCTTAGTTTTTGTATTTCGGACTAAGTCTGCTCGCGTAAGACCCACGACCGAAACTCCTCTCCGAACTAGCTAGCTAGCCAAGAGCCATCTCGGAGTAGACTAAGAGTGTCCGGACTTGCTGACCTTCCAAGACTTCACGTCTAGAACCGATGAGAGGTCGGTTCAGATTTCCTTGGGAAAATCTCAAACGTTTGAGACGTGGGATAAATCATTACAGATTTGTACCTTAAATCAAAACCAAAACTTTACAAAATCATAGAAATAAGTTGTACAAAATTATAAAAAAGCACAAAAATACAAGTGACGAAATCAATAGCAAAGATCATGAACTTGCGAGTGAATTCAAGAATAAATTTCGAGAAGCGTATGAACCATACGTTAACGCTGTTGGTCAAAATATTATTCACGATCCTAAAAAATTCTTTGATATTGTAAATATCAAACGTCAAGCCCATGGTTTTCCCTCCACAATGACCTGCAAAGGTTCCATTTCAACTTCTTCAGATCAAATCTGTCAATTTTTTGCTGATCATTTTCAGAAAGTTTACCGCACTCCCTAAGCTTCTACAAATATTTCCCAGGCAGCTGAGGGTCTGGATTTGAATAAAGAACCTAGCCCTGATCTAATTCCTCCAACTTTCTAGCTCAGTGTAAAAATAAACTAACTCAGCCCTTCATATTATTTCCAATAAGTCTCTCTCTCTCATGGGATCCTCCCCTCATATCGAAAACCATCTTACATAATTCCAAAACATAAACAAGTTGAAGTAGCAGGAGAGTGCTCCTGCCAGAAGGGTATTGTAAAACAATCAGTAAATCAAACAATATATTCTGCATATCAAAACTTGACTAATATAGAGATTCCATAAATCGAGTTCGAAAAATTATTATGGTTATTATGATTTTAAACTCGCCACCATTTTGTTTCATGTGTTTTGACTCCGTTGCTTGATTAGTTATGATAACACATCAATATTATAAACCATTTCTAAAAATTTTATCAAAATTCCTACATATTTGCGGTGTCTCGGTCCGTTGCAAACGTTATCTCCCTGGTATCACGTGTTAATGTTGTTGTAATTGTTAAATATTCAATCGGCTGTTACTTAGCTGTTTGTTGTTCAATTATTGTGAAATTTTCGGAACACATACTATTGCTTTGTAGAAACTTAACGAATGTGGGTTTTGGGTAATTTAAAGGTCCCATCTTGATTTTATAGGCAAAAAAGTAAAATTTATAAAATGTACTATTTTTAACAAAGTTGATCGAATTTCGACTTCTGAGGTATTTGCTGCCCTTGTACTTATGAAGTCACACCTCTGTGATTTTTTTCAGATTTTTTGGATCAAAGGTGTCCAATCGAGAGGGCGACACAAAAAAGTCGTACGTTTCCCTTTCCCCTGCACCCCTCAAAGCAAAACTTGTTGGTTTAAGATCTATTTTGAAAAGTTCTCATTAAGACCTTTCATTTGATACCCATATTGCCCACATGCGATGAAAACTTTTTTTCAGGGGCAACTCTGTATGGGGAGTTGACCCCTCAAAGACCTTATAAATTTATTTTCGTGGTGAAACTTTGAAGAGGGCATCACTTCGCACCTATCTATGAAATCTTATGTTTCTAGCTTATGTAGTTTGCGAGAAAAAGTGGTGTGACACACGAGCGGACAGACGGACAGACAGGATGCGATTTTAGTAGGGTATTGTAAATTGATTTTACAATACCCTAAAAAGATGACAAAAAATTTGTAACTAATTACAGGGGAATTGGTATTCTATCTACCACTCCTAAACTTTTTGAGCAGATTATAAGCAGAAAAATTTTTCCAATCATTGAGCCTTACCTTAACTGGTATTTGCTAAAACCACTGGTTTTAGCAAATCATGTATAACACGGGGTTCTGATGAAGAAAATCTACAGATGTGGTATCACCGTATCACTTCTTAGTTGGATTCATTCTGCAGAACCGCACACAGTTTGTCAAGTTTAAAAGATGTTTATCCAGAGAAATTTATGTTCTCTCTGCGGTTCCTCAAGGTAGCCATCTTGGTCTGTTGCTTTTCAATATTTTCATTTCTGAGCTTTTAGTGGGGTCGTTAGAGCTGTGGATCTTGGCGTAGTCTTTCATAAAAACTCCGATCTAACCTACATTACGATGAAGTCCTATAAAATGCTGCGTATAAAATGCTGCACATTATCAAAAGTAGGGCCGAAGAATTTAAGAATGTTTGGGCAACAAAATCTTTATACATATCTCTTGTAAACGTATTTATGAATATGCTTGCCTAATATGGAATCCTGACTCAGCGCTGAAGCAGTTTGTACTCTTTGCTTGGAGGTCTCTCTACAACCCCAGGTTTTTATTAACCTACCACCTTATCAAAATTGTCTCCAGTTGTTAAATTTTACCAGCCTCTCCTCAAGGGGAATCGGATTGTCAGTATGTCTGGTTTCTGATGTCTTCGAGGGCAATATTAAGTGAAAATTCTATGTGATAAAATCCGCTTTAATGAACATGCTAGAAGCACAAGACACTCTACTATGCTAGCCATCAGCAGATACTATACCATTTAGGGAGATAATGGGCCAATCATCAGATGCTGTAGGTATTTTAACATGTATAGTGATCATTAGTTCCCATACACTTCCAAGGTCCTATTTAAATCCAAAGTAGTAGATTCTCTTGTTCGTCTTGTTTATTTTCTTGTGAGTCAACAATGATGAAACAGTCAGCCGCATATTGTCTGTAAAATATAACATTGATTCTTCAGACTATTCCCAGTATAAAGACTTCTTTCAAGGATTGTAGAATATTTCTGATATTACTAAAAATATTGAATGTTCCATACCCAAACAATCCTTGACAATGTGTATATTGTTATTGAACCTAAAATGGCTCTGCGTAATTGTGGCCTTTATGAGATTAAGTAGTTGATCTGTGAACCGACGGCCGTTAACAAGCGAAAATTTTCTTTTAGCATGGTCAGTATTTCGTCAAAGGGTATAGACGTATAGAAGCTGCTGCTGTCTATTGGTAGAATGTCAGCCAATGTTAAAGAGGTGGTAGAGTTTGCTAGATCACGGTTGTTCTTCAATCTGTATTTACCATCAAGGAGCATGACATCAGCCATTATATTTGCCAAGTACCGCGCTAATTGATATGCAGAAGCTAGGTGGTAATTGGAGCTTAGGTTGTACTTTAAGGGGTGATGTGGCTGGAAATTGGTGCATGTAGTGGAGATTTATATTGGGTGGAATGATTTGTATAATAGTAGTACTTAAGTCTGCTTAGAACTTAATAGTGGGGAAACAAATGGACAACTCAACTGTATTAACTTAACTGTGACACGTGAAGAAACACAATTAGACTACAAAATATACAGAAAACGAACCACAAATGATCATGCCATGCACAAAATAAACTAACAGCATACTGATCAATAAACAGAAATGCTAATAATAATGGACACAAACAACGTTATATTGACAAATTTATTACACACTACAAATAAAAATAGGAGCATTAAAATGTATAAAAATAAGCAACAGAATATTTCGTTAACATACGTAGGCAAAAAAACATACAAACTATCAAACTCACTTAGGAAATGCATACTGCAAACTGCGTTCAAAATTAGCAACAACATTGGAAACAAACTGCAACCAAAACGACAAGATACAAAGAGCACTTGTGATCTTTCTGAAATAACAAGCCAGGCTTTAGTTATGCAACATGTTTACAAAACTATGCACATGAGACTGATGCTATGACGAACCCGATGACATTGCTACACAAATAAAGCGAAGGACCGGGATTTAATATCCCAGAAGGGCCTGAAACATATAAACATAGAAAAACAGACAGTAATATTATCAAAGAACAACTTATTACAAATTCCTACGCAGCTTTCTCTGTACTAGACAGCACTCTCCAACGGAAATGGAAGAGAGGTGGACCAGAAGAAACGGACATACAGCAATCAAAAAACAAAGACTTAATATCCTCTACCTGAGCTAATTTAGTTTTTACCTGCTTAACCCATCCTTCATAAATATAAAGTCATTTCCTTACACACATCCTTTAAATATTGAAGATGACTCAAAGGAGTCGAAATGTGTCTGCTCACTCAAATAACTAAGGCCCGATGACTTTTGAACCCGTAACCTGGGACGTGGGGTCTGTGTGATCCAGCAGAATCTAGCAATCTTCATCTTTCTTCGACTTTTAATACTGCGCAGACGTGAGTCTCAGTACCTTTCAATCAGTCAAGTGTCAAAAGCTTACGAGACCATCCACGCTGTTCGTGATAAAGACACTCTTGTTATGTTGCAATTAATTTGATTTTGGGTCACACTGACCCCGCGTGCCGGCGAACGTAACTTTTTGTTATTTTTCTTTGTGTTTTTCTTCATATTTTTCCTGCTTAGTGTTTGCTCATGTATTAAAATGGCATCAAACCGATTTTTTAATGAGGGTCGATGAACCTCGCTTCGATGAGTGGGCGAGATCTGTGTTAAACACTGAAAGTGATGGCAGCGACACTGACGCTGATTCAGTAATAAGTGATCAGGACGCAAAATCAAAACTTGAAGCCTCTCCGATTACTTATCTACGAGCCAACCTGTCTATTTCTTCTGCAGCTCCTAGTGTCGAATCTTCATCTTCTTTTGATAGCTCTTGTCAAAAGTTGTGATACGTGATAGTGGGAATTGTTCCGAAAACCCTGGTTTGTTTGGGGGAAGTGCTCACATGCTCTCAATACGCGTACTAGAGAGCACAATTTAATAACACATCATCCTGGAAAAATTGGTCCTGCCAAAGCCCTTAGTAACGTTTGTAAGGCTAATTCTGCTTGGGCACTGTTTTTTGAGGAAAGCTAGCAAAAGCACGGGCAAAGTTTGAGAATGACATGAAAAGTGAATATAAAGACTTGTGCGTCGTTGAATTAAAAGCAATGTTTGTAGTTATCTATATGACCGCCATATTCAAGTCAAGTAATGAAGATTTCGAGTCTCTATTTTCAACCGATGGCACAGAATGAGACATCTTCCATACTACTATGTCCTTGAAGAGGCTAACTTTCATTCTAACATGCCTCGGTTTTGACGACCCTTCAGTTAGAGACATAAGGGAAGTTGACAACAGGGGTCCAGCAATTTTTAAAATCTTCGAGAAATTCATTAAGAACTGCCAATTGAATTATTCAATTGGCGAAAATGCTTGCATGGATGAAATGCTCGTTGACTTTAGGGGAAAATGTTCGTTCAGAACTTATATACCCAATAAACCCAGGAAATATGGTATAAAAATTATGGCCCTCACCAATACCAAAACTAATTATCTCCTGAATGCATATATTTATACAGGAAAGGACATTGACGGAGAAACAATAACGGATGAAGAAAAAACTTTTTCAAAACCCACGCAGTCTGTGCTGCGCGTTGTTGAGTCCATAAAGGGAAGCAACTGAAATATAACGGCAGATAATTGGTTCAGTTCAATTGACTTAGTGATGAAATTGAAGGTAAGAAATATAAATATGAAATATGTGAGTACGATCCGTAAAAGCAAAGTGGAAATCTCGAAAGGATTTCTTCCTTCAAAAGGACGAGAAGAAGATTCTTCTTTATATGGCTTCACAAGGCACATGACATTGGTTGCAAATGTGTCCAAAAAGAACAAGTCTATGATACTGGTATCATCTATGCAACACACAGCAACCACGGATGAACAAACCATTAAACCAGAGATAATTATTTTCAACAACAGTACCGAGGGTGGTGTAGATGCCTTGGACGAAAGATGTACTGTCTACTCAGCTAGCCGAAGAACCTGAAGGTGACCCATGGCTATCTTCTACATTTTGCCTAACATGAGCATGGCCAACGCTTATGTTATCTATTGTTCGTGTGGAGGGAATTCCGAAATACATCGAATGAATTTTATGAAAATTATAGCAAGAAAGCTCATAGAACCACACCTAGAAAATTGCCTGAAGGATTCGAGGTTGCTTCGAGAGCTAAGACAAAATACAGGAAGGATTTTGCAAAAACATGAACCATTTGAGCCTCGGGAGGATATGAGTAATAGAGCTACGTACTAAAAATACCCTCATGGCACAGATAAGAAGACCAAATTATTGTATTACCAGTGCAAAGTCTCCATCTGCTTAAGCTGCTCTCTTTATTATTGCCACGATTGCGCTTATTGAGGGGCTGCAAATAAAATGCGTATGGGAAAATTGTTCCTAAAAAAGTAATTTTTTTTTCAATTGATTTATCTTGGGCAAGAAAAAGTAATAAAAGTTACATGACCATAAAACAAAAAAAAAAACAATAAATTCATGAGCTTATGCTCCCATTTATACGATTTTCTTGTCAAGTTCATTCAAACACCGAATTACATTAATAGAAATTATGTATGTGTATTGTAAAAATACTAATTGAATTTTAAACAAGTTGGATAGACAGGCCTAGACTCATATCGGAAAGTCTTTGCACCCAATTTCTCCAAAACGCAATCACCAACAACGAATGAAGTCGAGAAATATGTCAAAGAGATGTGCACGTGTAAAAGCAAATCATTTGTTTTTTCTATTTTCAAAGGTCGCCATTTTGTTGCAAACCGCCAAAAATTACTCAAATCATGACTCCTCGAAAATATAATGTTATTGACCTTATTTGAAAATTTCAAGAAGATCAAATCAAAACTGCAGTGACTGATTCGATGGAAAGCCCATAAAATACAAAAATCATATGTTATTGTTGTTGTATATGGAGAAATTTCAAATGGCTCTAACATCCATGTATGTCGTTTGTGAGGAAACAAATTTTTTGTGTATTTCCCCTCCCTGTGCGTCCATAAAAAAAATCCGTCAAAAAAAAGAAAAGTTCTCATCAAACCCTCTCATTTGATATCCATTTTACTTACTTTTGTTATTTTTTTCAGAGGACACTCCCCTGTATGGGGAGACCTAAAATACCTTATAAAACTTCTTTAATAGTTGGGCCTTGAAAAGACCACCACTTTACAGCTGCCTACAAAATTTGATGTTTCTAGTCTAAGTAGTTTGCGAGAAAAAGTGCTGTGACATACGGACGGATGGACAGACGGGACGCGATTTTAGTAGGTTTTTGTAAAATTATTTTACAAAACCCTAAGAATGTCAAATTTAATGACTTCAACAAAAAATCTAGCCAACCCGCTACTCATATCGCAAGGAAATTTGAAAAAGGTTTTTGGCCACCGCGACCCCACGTCCCGGGTTATGTGACAAAAAAATCCACGTCCCAGGTTACGGATTAGAAAGAAGAATTTAGTCAAAATTTCAGCTAAAGTAGTTACGTGTGAAAGCATGAAGTAAGAATCTGAATGTAAAGAATATTGATACGTTGAAATTTAAGTCAAACATTAAATGGAATACTGTCAATATTATTCATCATTGAGAGCTGTTTAAGAATATTACGACACACTGACTACTCACATTAACATGTTGTCAACAAGATGGTAGTCTTTCAAATGGAAGGCAAATACCTCGCCGGAGAGCTTTTTTCATTGCTGATGAAACAAAGAATAAGGAAACATGGGCATCATATTTCAAGAACCTCCTCAATTCTTCGCACAGGTCCAGAGCATCGGAACATATATGTTTTCGGAGAACTTCCATTGTCCCCACCAACTCTGGATGAAGTTTGTTTCACCATCAAAGTCCAAAACAATAATAAAGCGCGGGCATCGATGAGATTCTAGTAGACCTCATCGAATATAGTGGCAGCAGTGTTCATAAAGTTATTGACAAAGTCGTTCAGCATTTTGGCAACAAGAACATATGCCAAAAGAGCGGAACCAATCAATTATATCAACCAAAAAGAAGACAAGCTACAGTACGAAAGTTATAGAGGCTTATCATTACTTTGTACGGCGTACAAAATATATTCTAAGATTCCAAGAAATAAAATCGGATCGAAATCGGATAGATCAATTGTTTAATGTCAAGCAGGTACTTGAAAAATGCTGGAAGTTCAACATAGACGTTTACCAAATTTTCGTGGACTTTAAGTAAGCAGTACAGACAGTATTGATCGTAACATACTGTATAGAATAAGGCTTTGCTTTGGCATCTTAACCGAATTGATCCATCTTACCAAAATGAAAATGACGTCGACGACCTCCCAAGTCCGCATCAATAACCACCTCGCCGACAAATATCAGAATAAGGTAAGTGATGGACTGGCCCCATTTATATTCAATTCGGCTCTGGAATGCGTCATAAGGAAGCTATCTGCTGATTACCGACGTACATTTATATTCAGGTCGAGCGAAACATTAGCCTCTGCGAACGACATTAACATTTTGTCTCGGTCATTAACAACTGCCAATGAACTCTTGTGAAACTCGACAGTGGAGCAAAACCAGTAGCGCTACAAATCAACGGAAATAAATCTGATCTTATGATGCAGTTGTGGAAAATTACCTCAAATACACAAAGTATCACACTTGGTGATTAGAATATCAAAAGTGTGAGCGCATTTGTGTTTGTAGGCGCCAAATGAAAGAGACAAAATACGCCGAAGGATACAGCTCGCAAATAAAATATTTTATTCAGTTTTAAGGATCTTGAAGACTAGCTGCATACACAGAAAAACAAAGCTCCAAGTATACAAATCTTTGATAAGACCTGTGTGATGCTATGGGTGTGAAACATGGACTCTAATCCAATCATCCGCAAATGTATTGAATGCCTTTGAGCGATGGGCCCTGAGGTGGATAATTGGAGCGAAGATTGACGGGGACCAATGGTGAACTTGATAAAACCATGAGCTGTATGAATTTTTTGATAAGCTGGAGGTCTCAACGATTCTTAGACTGCAGAAGCTGCAATGGGCTGGCCAGGTGACGGGTATAGACAAACAACGGATATCCAAGAAAGTTGTTGAGAAAACTGGCCGGAGGCCAGTTAAGAAGTCAAGGAAAGACTGGTCTGACTCGATCGGTGAAGATGCTTCATCGCTACTTGGATCTCATTATTGGAGGACGTGGTTAAGGGACCGAGACAGTTGGAGATTTACAGAAAGCGAAGACCTGAAGGGGACTGTAGTGCTACGGAGAAGATTTGTGAAGCAGAAAGAGAGTGAACAGTAGCACGTTTATTGCTTTCTCTTTCACACTCGAACGACAATGTCTATATAGAGAGGATGTAGTACTAAAACAAAACAAAAAGAAAAATATAGTAACAACCATTGACAAAGTGAATCCGGTACGTACAGAGTAATTATTCAAATCCATATTTGCATGGGAGTCAATATCATCTGCCTCGAACAGCCACCGGACCTTGCTTTATTGTGTGAGTAGAAGGATTTTGATTCCTTTAAATCAGACACTGAAGAAAATTCAAAGGAATCAAAGCACATCAGCTCACATAACAAAGCAAGGCCGGACGGCTTTTCATGAAAAATATAGAAATACTAATAAAGGGTGATTTATTATGAGGTTTGATTTCCAATAGGCTCGCTTTGACAGATCGTGCGTGACTCCTGTCAACCTAGAATGTAATTGTTATTCAGCATTATTTGAGAAAAAAACTTACACCGCAACAAAATATCCTAATAGTTCAGCTGTATTACGAAAATCAGCGTCCAAGTACCGCGATGAAAAAAATTGTATGAGTATGTAACTAATAAAACAAAGACAAAACAAATACATAATTATTTTGTTAAAAAAAAAACGGTCAAAGAGAAGAAATGGAAACATTGTATTAGAAGTCTGCTATCATATTCTAAACTTCGATGGATAATGTTTATGTTACGGACTGATGTATTTAGTAGATCACTTGAATCGAACACAATAATAATTAATTGACAACAAATTTATTATCCATGAAGCTTTAGTCATATAAGAAATATCAAATATTGTCATATTGTTCCTATATTGCTTTTGAACAATTAATTAGAAAACCTAATTGTGTTGTTCGGAAAGAGGAAAAAAATAAAAAAAATGAATTAATACCATACCCTTCGGTCTTTCCTTTCTTCCGACTCTAACCGAGTATAGGACCCGGTACGGTGGCAGGCTTCCACCTCAAAACATGAGCCAGCCGCCGGGTACTTACACAATACTTCTCGTTTCAGGTGACGTCGCGGGTTGAGTGGCCCAAGCAGAGTGCCTCTTTATGGCATAGAGTTATGCAATCAAATTGTATAATTCTATGGCATAAATTGGTCACCGGTGTACTCCCCTTCTGATGGAAAAGTTCATGCAATTCAAGTTGTATGAGTTTTCCACTCAGAAGAGGAATACCTGGCCACTGCAACAATAGCCCAGTCATATTAGGTAAAAAAAGGGGTCAACCTCGGAATGAAAGATAATAAGCTGCAAATTGGTATGAACCTTTGTTTTGTCATTCTAAATGTTGTCTCAAAAGTCACAATCGTTATCGTGTTCGCGTCTCAAGATATTCAAGGTCAAAGGTCACAAAAATCGGTTTTTCGCGAATATCTGGCTTCCTATCGGTTAAATGAGATTTGCATTTACTATAAAAGTTGTAGGCTATAAAATTCCCTACAACTTTTGTTTAAACTTTTTTTTCATACGACCAACCGTTTTGAAGGTAGAGCGCGAAGAGTGCACATCGTACAGTCATATACGGCCTAATGCAAGGTCAAGCGTGAGTTATGGTTATCAGTACGTTATAAAGTCAATTATTTACTTGGAAATCATAATTATTAAACAATGCCTATTATTTATGTACTAACTATTAATTATTTATATTTAATTAAAGTAAGTAACTTGATTTGCAACGGTACAATTTCAAACTAACGAATAATCTTGACTCATACAAAGTGGAGAGAGTGGCCTTGAATACTATAGAACATCTGTCCCGGCAATGAATAGAAAAGGGCATAGGGTAGGGACAAGTATTTCCAGGTATATAAGTATTGAGAAATTTACGCGTTTTAAAGAAAAGATATATAATGTCGTGTTAACTTAAAATAAAACTAAAATATATAATCCAGAATTAATAATATTTTATACTTAAATAGTTAAATATGAATAATTATATATAAATAATCAAGTTACTTACTTTAATTAAATATAAATAATTAATAGTTAGTACATAAATAATAGGCATTGTTTAATAATTATAATTTCCAAGTAAATAATTGACTTTATAACGTACTGATAACCATAACTCACGCTTGACCTTGCATTAGGCCGTATATGACTGTACGATGTGCACTCTTCGCGCTCTACCTTCAAAACGGTTGGTCGTATGAAAAAAAAGTTTAAACAAAAGTTGTAGGGAATTTTATAGCCTACAACTTTTATAATAAATGCAAATCTCATTTAACCGATAGGAAGCCAGATATTCGCGAAAAACCGATTTTTGTGACCTTTGACCTTGAATATCTTGAGACGCGAACACGATAACGATTGTGACTTTTGAGACAACATTTAGAATGACAAAACAAAGGTTTATACCAATTTGCAGCTTATTATCTTTCATTCCGAGGTGAAAGCCCTAATATGACTGGGCTACAAAATATATATGGATTTATTCCGGTTGGGTGGGTGCGAAGGGGCTCCATCACCACCCGGTTGCCCCTCTTTCATTTGTGGGCCATGAACTTCGTCGGGTAATGACGAGGTTACCCCAAGTCCGCCTTTCTTCTCAGGTTCCTCTTGTTTTCATAACAAGTACCATCTCCCTCGGTGTAGTTAGCTACACTTTTTGCGACTTCGGTCGCCTCTTGATCTACAACCAAATTCATGAGTGCGAAATTTTTTGTAGTGGGTCCTCGTGCTGGGGAAATGAACCCGCCCCACGATACCGTAATGCTAGCCTGCCAGCGCATTCACGCGCCTCCAGACGAGGGCATTCTCGGCAGGTACTGTCATCTTCTTCTGCCGAGGCAGCAGAACATCGCTGCAGTCCTTTACGGACTTATTGAAACTCCTATTATTCACTACAAACCAACTAGACAAGTTAGAAGAGAACTAACTTTCTTCTATTTGGGAACAACTACTACAAAATAGTAGAGCCAATTATAAACCTGGTAGTTATATAACAATTAATGAACAACTTGTTAGGTTTGGAAGAAGATGCTCCATCAAAATTTACATTCCCTCTAAACGCAATAAATATGGGATAAAAATAATTATGTATTGCGATATTGGAACAAAGTACATGCTAGATGCCATTGGTGAATATTATGTTCTTCAACTTTTACAAAATGTGAAAGGCACTAACAGAATCGCCACGTTAGATAATTGGTTTATAAGTATTTCGCTCGTTCCACGTCTTCTTCATGACTACAAAACAACTACTGTTGGCACAATAAAAAAGAATAAACTACGGTTACCTACTCAACCTACAGATTTAAAATGTCAAAACTAAAGCGCACCTACTACATGTTTTCTTTACCATGACGACATGGTACTATTTTCATGCAAACCAACTAGTAAAACACTTGTTACACAAGTATCTAGTATGCATGACTCAGATGGTATTCACGATGACACAGCCAAATCAGATATAATGCACGTATACAACATAACAAACCAGATGTGTCATAATACTAACCATATCAGAAAAATGAAAGGGCGGCCTCTTACTTTTTTTGCAACATGTTAAATATAGCCACAATAAATTGGATTGTAGTATAAAATCATAACATTTGCATTTGTGGCCAAAACAAAACGTCAAGACTTGACTTTATGTTGACTTTACATAAGGGATTGACTGAGCCGTTTCAAAGAAAAAGAATAGCAAATAATCTAAAAATGAATCAGAATTTAAAAATGTCCATAAAAAGGGTTATAGGTGAAAGCCAAAATATCAGCATACAAGAAAATCAAGAGGGGCCTAGAAAGTATTGCAACTTTTGCAACTACAAACAAGTTGAAGTAGCAGGAGAATGCCCATGCCAGAAGGGTATTGTAAAACAATCAGTTAATCAAACAATATATCCTGCATATCAAAACTTGAAAAATATACAGATTCCATGAATTGAGTTCAAAAAATTATTATGGTTATTATGACTTTAAACTCGCCACTATTTCGTTTCAAGTGTTTTGACCCCGTCGTTTGATTAGTCATGATAACGAATGAATATTACAAACCATTTCTAAAATTTTTATCAAAATTCCTACATATTTGTAGTGTCTAGGTCCGTTGCAAGCGTGTATCTCCCTAGTATCACGTGTTAATGTTGTTGTAATTGTTAAATATTCAATCGGCTGTAACATAGCTGTTTATTGTTCAGAAAACTTAATTCATAGGTTTTGGGAAATTTAAGGGTCTCATCTTGATTTTATAGACAAAATAGCAAAGTTTTCCAAATTTACTATCATTAACAAAGCTGATCGAATTTCGACTTCTAAGGTATTTGTTGCCCTTTCGAAGGAAAAATTGTCAGTTTAAGTACTATCTTGAAAGGCTCTTATAAAGAACTTTCATTTGATATTCATATCGGCTACCTTTGATGAAATTTTTTGTTCAGCGGCCACACCCCTGTACTGTAATTCAAGACCTATTTTTTTGAATCCTAGAATGGTTACAAAGCCCATTTGCTAGGAGCTCTCTCCTGCCTCCTCAACTTGTTTTATCTATGAGTATTAATTGTAGGTACTCATCTTTAGGCATTCATTAAATTGAATCAAGTGTTAAAAACATGCGCCTTTAACGTCGAAGTTTGGGTAAAATACATCAAAATTATTCAATTTTCGCATTTAAAACAGCCACTATTTTGCTTTACGATTACTAATACCGCTAGCTGAGCCAATTCTCAAAGAAATTCATGATACACATCATTCCTGAAATTTTCATGCAAATCCTAACAAAACTGTAGTATCTGAGTCGGTAAAAAGCGCATATTGTTCCATAGCCATATGTTTCCATAGTAATACAGCGCATATTGTTTCATAGTAATACGGGAAAATTCAAATTTATAACTTCATTAAAAACCATTTGATCTTTATGAAACTTTCAGGACAGATTAATCTTATAAATAGTCATCTGTGTACTGAATTTTATTAAATTTGAGGGCACCGTTAAGATTTTATTCAAGAAAACATAAAATCGATAAATCATACTATTACTAACAAAGTTGAGTGAATTTCGACTTCTCATGTATTTGTTTTTATTGTACTCATGATTTTTTTCAGATTTTTCGGGTCAAAGGTTTCGTACATTTCCCCTTCCCCTGCACCCCTCGAAGCAAAATTTGTCATTTTAAGACCTGTTTTGAAAAGTTCGCATTAAAACCTTTCATTTGATACCCATATTGCCTACATGCGATAAAAACTTTTTTTTCAGGGGCAACTCCCCTACATGGGGAGACCCCCCTCAAAGACCTTATAATTTTTTTTTTTCGTGTTGAAACTTCTCACTTACAAAATCGTATGTTTCTAGCTCATGTAGTTTGCGAGAAAAAGTGGTGTGGCACACGGACGGAGTAGGGTATTGTAAAATGGTTTCACAATACCCTAAAAACATAGATACACCACTACCTACTGCAAATGTGGCTCACCAATTTGCAGAGAACATGCAGTTAAAAGGTGCCCAAGCTGCGAATCTTAATATAATAACATAAAAAAAAATTATGTCTTAACTCTTCAAATTTAACTTAATTCATGAATTAACATTTTTTTTACTGGTAGTTAATACTGAAAAATGTTTGTTATATTTTTATTAATTTATATAGTAAAGTTTTTCAAACGCTAATCGTATATTTATAAATAATAAAGGCTCTCTTATTACCTTGGAATATGATAATCCACGAGTGAGTAAAATTTACTCATCTTTATCACAGTTCACGGTACATTTCTAGAGTTAACGAATATATACTGTGGAACAATATGCGCGTTTTACTGACTCAGACATCACGGGTTTGGTAGGATTTGCATGAAAGTTTCAGGAGTGATAGGTATCATGAATATCTTTGAGAATTTGTTCAACTAGTGGCATCAGTAACCGTAAAACGAAATGGCCACTGTTTTAAATCAGAAGATTGAATAAATTTGTAATATCTTTCCCCATATTAAAAACATTTAAGGGACATCATATTAACGCTTGATTGAATTTATTAATGATTGACTGAAGATGAGCATCTACAGTTTAGAGGTGAAACAAGTCAAGTAAGTAGGAGAGTACTCCTACCAGAAGGGCTTTGTAGCCATCCTAGGTTTTGAAACAAGTTTTCCGATGGCATTTGTCGTCTGTGGACGATAGATACTGTCTAGAAGTACCATCAAAATTGTTACATAGCCTATGATTCAATACAGAGTGTAAACTTGAAATACATTTACCAATCTCTTTGACGCTACGCTTCACATCACTGATATTGAAGGTGGTCATCTCTTTCGTCTTCCCACGAAGGCTATGTGAGCTTCCTGAACTTTATGCTGAAGAAAAAACTATATAATTAATTTAAAACCTCTCAAAACCCTTTTTGCAACTTATAACTATAGCAATACTGAGTAAGCTGCGTTTACTTATCAATAATTAATTCAACAATTATAAAAAGTTCATGGAATTTGTTTGTGGTTGCATCTAATTAAGGCCGTTTTGAATTATTTCAACGGTCAAGAGTTGAATAATTTTTTACATATAATTTTTACAAATCAAACAATGAATCCATTTAATGTTGCATCAGAAAAGTCCCAACATATTTTCAATTCACGTCTTGTCTGACTCATAACGAACTATCAAAAAGTTTTATTCAATCAAGGTAACAACACGTCATTCCGTTTTACCAAAATTTATTTCAATCTTGTTTGGGTGTTTTCTCTGTGGATCTTAGCGACATCTATTTGTCATTGAGCTGTGTGAGTGCACTATGTAATCATTGCAATTCCTCAATGTGGTTTATGCAGTTTTAACACTTAATGCCGAAATATTTCGTCAAAATCTTTAATTTGATATTATATTCAAAATTAATTTGAAACATACTTTTTCAAATAAATTGCAAGTATGGAAAGATAGGTATTTTTTAAATTGTTAAAAAATTGAAGCATGAAAACTGGTCAATATAATTTATAGGCATAAACCCTTTGATTTATGACTAATACACTTATTTTTTTCTACATATAATTTGAATTAGGAAGCATTTTGTCATTTTCTCAACGCCGTCAGTAGATATGATTTAAAGACCTTGATTTGGATTTTAGTTATTTTACAAAACTGTAAATATATAGTTATCTTACAATACTGTAAATAAGAATTAAATCTATAATATGATAAATCATAGATATAAGTATATTATTCAAACTAAGAAAATGTTATGAAAACGCTTACGCTGAGTATCATTCATATCTCGCCTGCGTTTGTCAAAAAAATAAAATCTTTTAATATTTCGAACTAAATTTTATAGAGGAAATGTATACGCCCACATTTTAATGAATTTCTAAGTGGCGCCAAATACTCAACGCATATTTTGAGCCAGCATTTATCTTCCTTGAATATAAAGCGATCGAGAGCAATCAATTTAAATCAGTTCAATTTCGCTTGAATATTTTATTTCTGGCCTGATTTCATTCGTCATATGCATTTTATGGGACATTATCTAGTTGATACCACGCAATCGATGCAACTCGCGAGTTACCAACAATCCACCGTTAATGCGATAATATATTGCAAGCGCTGAAAGTGCTGCCTGCATTACAATTATCGAATTTGTACAAGATTTCTTTTACGAAACTCTTTTCACAAGGCGGTCGAAGAAGAAATTAAGAAATTTTCCATTGTTCACGAATTTAAAATAAGTTTAGTATAAATACAAGGGAATGTGGTTTGGAAGGTATATTCGTTTGATCACTTCACTTCGATCCACACAAAACCCTTTAAACAAAACACCATGTTCAAATCAGTAAGTATAGTGAAATTTTGGAGATATTTAACATTTTGCCGAGGATACTTCGATCTAATTAATATATTATTCTTTAAAGATCATTGTTCTTGCTATCATTGCTGCCTGCGCTTTCGCTAAGCCATCAGGATTTGTAGCAGCTCCAGTTGCCTACAGCGCTCCAGTTGCATACAGTGCTCCATTGGTAGCAGCCGGACCTCCAGTTGTAACCGCTGCCAGCTCCCAGGTGGTTGCACGTAATTACAATGGAATCGCTCCCGTCGCTTATGCTGCTCCAGCTGCTTATGCCGCGTACTCAGCACCAGCTTTTGCTGCACCTGCCCCAGTAGCTTACTCAGCTCCCTTAGCCTACGCTGCACGTTATGCCGCAGGATACGTTCCATCAGCATACGCCGCTGCACCAGCCTTGTGGTAATTTTAGATTAAGAACAAAGACTGATTTTGTTGGTTGTAACTTTTTTGTGATGAATCGAACATTATATAGTTTCAGTTAGAAAGTTTTGTGTTTAATTATTACGTGCTTAGAATGCATATTGTGATCTTTATATCGATAAAAGATGGTGCTCATTTCCTTTGTCGTTCTTTGTCTGACATAAACTTTCTGTTCATAAAGTGCCAATACAAGCAAATGTTGATGAAAGCTCTGGGTTTTATCCCAGTCTCAACATAATCCGTATGATTATTTTCATGTGAAGATTTTCCGTTAACTTTCATGATGATCATATACCCTCCATTACATTCAAATGCTGTTTACTTCATCATTTGCGTTCTTAGATTTTTTGACTTACCTGATTTAGGTAAAGAATTAACAATCAAAATTTATTTCGAAGCAAAACCATTTAAAATTATAGTTTGCAAGTACACTTACTACTCGATGATTAATATTCATTGAGAAGAATATTACTGAATCCTTGTGAAATTCAATTCAAAATTTAATTCATTGATTCAATTCTTATTGTCAAGAGATTGGATTTTCGTTGCTAACATATTTAACTGAAAAGTCATTAATTAGCCATTGTATTGCCTTAATTTCATCAGAAACTGTTGTATCCATTGAGTTGTGGGAATTTGATTGCTCTGTAAGTTTCACTCCTATTTCAATACATTGAAAGCTATAAAAAAAGTTTATTTAAGAGAAAGCCTCTAATATTTGTGCTAAATGTGGCTTGTGTGTTGTGCAGTGGTAGAAAATTTGAGCTAAAGTCCCATACGAATCATCAAAATCATTTGTATATAGGCTTTTGCAATAAATTACGGTAAGTAACTGCAAAATCTATACCCCGGAGTTTTTAATTTATATATTTATATATTGTTGCGTATTCCGGCGTACCGACTTTCTCCCATTCGCAACTTCAAATTTCCACCGTAACATTATCACCTCGCTTTGGGTACTCCTACCTTTTCCTCTGTGTATTTATTTATTTTTATATACATTTTTCCAATTTTCCTATAATTTTTATTTCCCCATCATCAAAATCCTACCCTTTTCCCTTATTTCCAGCTACAAAAAATAATATATACTAATAATTTCAACAGCAATTTTTTTTCCATACTAACAAAAATTTATCCACGTTTCCTTATTAATAAATTTCAATTTCATGCTCATCAAGAACAAGTTGAAGTTGCTAATTTGATTCTCGCGAATTCCCGACCGGGCGTCTGCTGGGATCCTAGGTTCAAGTTCCCCGAGCGCAAGGAAGCACTCTTTTTGGGGTATCGGCAAAATCAATAGTTTTCGTGTATATATATATGTGACACTTTGCATATAATCAAACGCTTCTTTGATTATGCAAATTGCCATATATGAATAAAAATGGAAATTATTGCGTTTGTCGGTACGAAAAAATGTGTGGGTAGCGGAATCAGAGTGTAATCGATTAAGTTACCCAGATGCGGCAGCGGTAATGAAAGATGAAAAAAATTGCGGGATCGGATTTGCGGTAGGTGAAATGTGGGGTTGAGTTCTTGGATTTGGGGCAGTTACTATTTCACTGGGAGATAAAAGGAATTGTGTTTGGCGGTGCGGAATTGTGAATTCGAGGAGAAAGGATTCGGTTTTGGAGTTTGCAAAGAAGATGAGGACTAAATTTTGATTTTGTGAAAAAATTTAATTTTGAATCGAATTACAAACGCGGGAAATTGAAAAAAAAACTAGTAAAATTTTGCTTGTGGCATATCCGAGTGAAGTTAAGTGTGGATTTAAGAGAAAATAAAAACTTAGTTAAATGGAGTGAACCGGGAATAAAAAAAAAACCAGCTTAACTCAAATCCGAAATTGTGTAGAAAATAAAATCATAAATAAAACTTATATTGCGGGTTAAATTTTAATTGTTGTATTGGGCATTTAAAATTGAAGTATAAAAGTGTCCCGCTTTGATTTACTTAAAAAAAACGAGAAGAAAAACAAAAAAAGGCAGAGGAAAGTTTCCGTGAAGCACTTTGTGGAAAAATTCAATTTGGTGAATTTGAAAGAATCCTATTGGATGGAATTGGAAGGGTAATGAGTTAGTGAAGAAAGTAAAATCAGCGTCTTGCGAAAAGTGGCCTTTCTGTGCTTTAATTTCTGGACTTTGTTCGCAGTAATTTTGAAATTGAAGCTTGATTTTCGGGTGCCCCGAATTTCTTTCTTTTGTTCGTCACCGAGCGCTCGGAGTTCAACAAGGAGAGTGTAAGTAATTATTTGAATTTGTTTTTGTATACATATACTGTTCGTTTATCTCAAATTAATATTTTTCTTTTTTTTAAGGTCTTTGTGAAAATTTTTTTTACAAAGACCTACTAGTTTTGTGACCTGTCTGTCCATCTGTCCGTCCGTCCATCTGTCCGTCCGTCCATCTGTCTGTTCGTCTGTCTGTCGGTCCGTCTGTCCGTGCGTCACAGCTAACTTCTTCAGAAACTATAGAAGCTAGAATGCTCGAACTTTGTGAAAAGGTCAGAAGTGATGGTCTCTCAAGAGTTAAAGCCTTACCAAAAATTTTAAAAATGTTTAAGGGGGGTCCCCCTAATAACGAATTGACCCTTAAACATTTTTTTAATCAAAGGTAGACGAGTAGAGTATCAAATGAAAAGTCTTTATTAGAAATTTTAGTATCTGAAATAAATAAATCATTTTATGAATGAGGGGGTGCAGGGGAAGGCAAAATGTACCCAAAATTTGTGTCCCCCCCTCGCCGTTGGACACCTTTGAGCCGAAAAATCTGAAAATTATCACGAACGTGTGCCTTTATGAGTATAAGGGCAACAAATACCTTAGAAATCGAAATTCACTCAACTTTGTTAATAATAGTATGATTTGTAGATTTTACGTTTTTGCCCATAAAATCAAAACGGTACCTTCAAACTTCTTGAAATTTTGCAACTATATAGACTGACATAAGATATATATGTTCACAAAATTTTATTGAGATGGAATCATAATCAAGTGAGTTATAGCCATTTCAATTATATGGAATTACAACAACAATAACACGTGTTTATGGTTGATATAGGGGTTTCCAATAAGAGGTGTTATTTTGATATTAAAAGAAAAATGCCATTTTTCAATATAAATGATCGGATGTTTATTTCATTGTAAAGAAGAAGATATGGCGTTGATAGCAAAAACTAACATCAGGCAAATAACCACTACGACACGCTTACAGGACCATATCCTCTTCATGAAATTTTCCATAACCAAATCTCAAAGTGACTGCCCTATGTCCTCGATAGCCTCACGAAATTCATCTTTGAGATATTGAATCGATGCTGGGCTATTGTCGTAGGCCTTCTCTATCTCGTGGCTCCAAAGGAAGAAGTCGCAAGGTGTCACAAGATCTATTCAAAATAACACCTTTTATTGGAAAACCCTATATATATTTAAAATTGACTTAGGCACTTTTATTTTCTTTTAATTTTCACGAAAATTTAAGAAATAGTGTTTAACTTGAGCATTCATAAAAATCATTTAAGGTAGATTAAAATGGCGGCTGCACTGTGCTTATGAAAGAAACTGTGCAACTTTTGTTTAAATTTGAACGATTTCATATCCAAGTATTGGATGAATAATTCAAGTTGTCGATTCACGCCATTAGAAAACTTGTTTCTAACCCTAGGGTGTTTACAAAGACCTTCTGGTAGGAGCACTCTCCTGCTTACTCAACTTGTCTTGTTATTAAATTGTATGTAAATTGTATTTTGCTTGCATCAATTTTAAAAAGAGGAGTTAAAATTTGTAAATTTCACTTGTAGAATTTTTTCATTTTTTTGTTCGGATTAAATAAACGGCCACATCTTTAAGAAACCATACTTTTCATTTCTTGAAATGACCTCCTCCTTTCCCGTCCTTTCCCCTCCGTGTTAGTGTTTTTTATATATGGTGGCTCAGCAAGAGCAGAGGGTGTCTCGGAAGTCCTATGACACGACCGTGTGCTAGCGGGCCTCAGTATGCCACCCCGGGCTGCACACCCCTGTGCCAAAACTTAATGTCTGCAACTGCGGTGACTTCCGCGGTTGCAACAATATTCATCATCATCTATGGCGTCGTAGCCTAAGCTGGGCCTTGACCTCCAGGATTAATCTCCTTCAATCATCACGGTTCCGAGATCTCGTTCGTCAGTTGATCATTCCCAGTAAGGATCTGCTATCAGCTTCTATCGTGTCTTCCCATCGAGTCCTCTTTCTTCCCGCTGGCTGCCTACCTTGGGCTCTACTCAACTTTCGGGTAATCAGTTTTTGTTCATTCTTTGAACATGGCTCGACCATTGTAATTTGCGTAATTTAACGCAAGGAGAAAAGGTGGATCATCAAATAATTCATTCAGCTCATTGTTGTAACGTAGTCTCCACTTTGTTCTTTATTTCACGATTTTCTGGAACAGTTTGCTTTCAAATATGTCCACAGGCTTTTCGGATTCGGAGTCAAAGTCAAAGTCAAAAGCGCTTTATTTAATACTAATCGTTATAAATTTTAAAAGAATATAAAGCAAATTCCAAACAATAACAATAAAAAGCTTAGTGGCCCGAATGGCTCTCTAAATTTATACGTTATCATTAACACATTAAAAAAAAAACTATAGCAAATTCAAATCAATGAAGATTATTACATAGGTTTAAAATTCAATTGAAAAAAGGAGAAAAAACCAACCAACGCAATCCTAAAATTATTTATAATCTTAACACAACAGTGAACTTTGATCCTAGACCTAATATGTTTTAACTTAATTCTAATAAATGCAATCAAAAACTTTATCTTATACTAAAAAATTCTATAACAATATTCCTAACCTAAGCGTTTAACCTTATCTCTAACCTAATATAATACACATAACATATACCAAACCTATACCTAATTTTAACCTAATTTTTAACAAAAATAAACAACAACACTAAATGTGGCAATGAAAATAAACACGAATAATTTAGACATTGTCATCCAGCCACCAATACCTAGATTGTCCCGTCTCAAATCGATCAGCTTCAACGAATCTAGCAAATGAGTATCTCCATTGGAATTGTCGGTCTCGTGAACTCAAATTAGGAGAATATTTTATCTTCTTATCGGTGGCCCGTCGATATATGTGATATATGACTGGGACCCCATCAGAATCAAAAACATATTGATTCATGTCCAAATACACGAATGCTTCTGGAGAAACGAAGCCAGTAGTGAGGCAAGTCGCTATATACCCGTCTGTAGGGTGAAACGGCTGTGAAATCCAAGGGTTTTCACTGACAATCACAGATCTTGCGATATGATTCCGATGAAGTTTCAATATGAAGATATCGACTCTAGTCACTTCAGCAGTTTTATAGATTCTTCTATTCGATATATAATGTTTCCGATCCGTCTCAGGCTTTCTGTACAAACCAGTACATGCACGAAGACATGTCCTTCCAAAAACTCTTAATTTTTCCATAGTACTAGCACTCTGGTTGTACCAGATCTGACATCCATATGTCAAAACTGGTCTAACCAGTGTCTTGTAACAGAAAATTTTGACCTTTTGATCAATGTATTTGGAATGAAAGAGTTTTCGTAGGGCCATGACTAATTTAAGTGCCTTACTGAGCATGATTTTCACATGTTCAGTATAGTACAGATACTGATTGAGATAAACACCGAGGTATCGAACACAGGATTTATGTAGAACTCGTTCTAAACTACCCTCGTCAGCCATGATGTGGAAATCTTTCCAATGACGTTTCAGGTCTTGACTGACCCCCTGCAGCGTTGTCTGAAACAAGATTGTTTCACACTTCTGCGCATTGATTTTCATTCGCCAATTGTCAGTGTACAGCTGTACATCATTGAACATTTTTTGGAGATTTCTCTGAACTATTGTAGCTTTTTGGTCTGCCGTATAGATGATCAGATCATCAGCAAACGCTACCAATGATCGCGTTGGCGAGACGTTAAAATCAAAGCCGTTCAATAGCTTGCGAATGAAGATTGAGAAGATCTGAGGCGCGGTAACTGTTCCCTGCTGTAGACCATTCAAGACCTTGGATTCGCGCATTGTTGTCAGATTTCCATCAGTTACAACAAACGATTTCCCATATAACATATTGCACATCATGGCGACAAGGTGTCTGGGGAACTTGTCCTGAAAGAGTTTAAAAATTAGTCCATCTAACCACACCGTATCGAAGGCTTTCTCCATATCAATGAGACATGCTCCAACACATTGTCTATCATTTAGTTTCCAACAGATGTCTGAGGTTACTTTCGTTATTGCATGTGTGGTCGAATGCCTGGCACGAAAACCAAATCGGCAATTCGGCATCAACTCATATTCGTCAATGTGGGCATTTAATATTCTGTTGAGTATCACTTCAAACGCCTTGCTGATGTTAGACAGCAAGCTGATTGGGCGATAGCTTTAAGGGCATGAAGACTCCTTTCTTCAAGATTGGAAATACCTTGGTATTTTTCCAGTTATTTGGGAAATATGAATTGCTCAACATGTTGTTGAACAATATGCAATAATTCCGAATAGCAACCTCAGGCAAATGTCGGAGAACTGCATTTGGAATACCATCAGTACCGCATGATTTCTTGTTGTTTATCTTGCGAAATATGAAACACAAGTCTTCATAGCTGACAAAATCAATAAGATTCAAGCTCGGTATGAGGTCAGATGTTAATGTTTCATTGAAATGAAAAATTGATTGGCCGTTCAGGCTTGATTTGAAGTCGGAAACTTTTGCTTCAACGACTTCTGAAAATATTTCATTCCCTCTCTCAGGGTTTCGTAGATGAACTAATTCAAAATGTGTTCCAATCAGGGCAAGTTTATCCAGCCCTTCACAAATAATCCTGTTTCCATTTCTATCCGGAGTCGTACTATCAATTTCGATGCCAGCCTTATCGAGAAGATTTATCTCATCACCAGTGACTTCAAGATTCGATACCTTCACTCGAGACTTCTTGCAGGATATGCTACTCACTTTCGCGAACACGCCATCTGGGTCCTGTGGGCCAATACCCCTCAATTTTTCCGCCCATTGATTGCTGCCCTCACTCCTGAAGTATGACCGGATTAAGTTCCGAACATTCTTCAGGTGTAATTTCAACAAAGCCAACGAGGGATGGTTATAGTCGAAAAACCGTCGATAAATATTGTTGACGCATGTGAGAAGAAGGCTTTTCAATCTTTTTAACCTTGCGATGGTTGGTGTTTCATATCCTTCCATATTGTTTCGAAGTTTAATCTTGGGAACTACTTTCTCAATCGTTTCCAACGTCAGCTTCTCTAACTTCGACAAATAGACATCTATTTCATCGGTAGTTAGATTCCTGTCATTAGGAACCATTGAGCAAGAGTTGCCACCATCAGAAAGGTGACATTGCTTCTGGTACTCCCGATTCGGTTGTCAGGGTCCATGTTTCACTTCCATCTAACAGCAAAAGCTTGACTTGTGATTTATAAATATGGAGTGCACAACTCTCGATATTAGAATGAGTAGTACGAAGTAAGAGGCTTTATTTACTATTTTATGTGGCATCCAATCTTGTCCTTCTCATTGATTCTTCAGTTCAGTTAAGAAGTTATCCACACTTTCAAGGTTATAGTCGGCTAAGGTCAGATTTTGTCAGACTGGAGTGTTCTCCCTCATTTAAGCCACGAATTTAGATTAAATTTCAACAACTCATAGACGGATTCGGGTCGCTATAGATTTTAGACTCAGAAATACTTCTTTGGCATCTGAGATTGTACGTGCTACAATATTGACCTAATCAGCATGCACTACCAATTTCGTGAACTAATACATTAGTGTATTAGACAATTTAGCTAATGTCTTCCTGATAATGTGTTCCAGAGTAATTTAAAAGAACATTGGGGCAACATATCTTTAGTTAAGTCTAATTCCCTAATAAAGCTATCCGTTAGTTCACCGTTTACTTTGACCTGGGACTCTGTGTCTAGCATTGTGATTTGGACTATATGGACTTATTATGTTAAGATGCTTAAGTCAAGCATTATTTTGTACAGCGCATTCCTGTCGAAGCCCTCATTTGCTTACTTGAAGACTCTAAAGATTAATAAACCATAGATATTATATGCTGTTTTCGAGCACCTGTTTTACTGTTAATATCTGATCTTTTGCCTTTCCGATACTCTCTCATGATACTTTGAGAGTATGGCCTCAATTTTCCTCAATTTTGAGGAGCACTTTATAGGATGTGCACAACAGAGCGATACTTCAATAATTTTCTCATCTTAGCTTTTCCCCTTTTTTTGTGTGATAACTGCTTCTTGTCCATATTCTGCATATCAGTCGGCTTATAATGTTACTTAGAAAGAGATTTTTTTCTCTGGAGCAGTCCTGATCGTATCGTGTTTTTCCCCATTTTTTCAGTATCATGTACTGCTGCCTGTACTTCGTCTCTGGTTGGTGGTGAAATTGGAACCTCTTGTTCTACTTCTAGAATATTCGCAGCCTGAGTATTTGATGGAGACGCTATAAATAGCTTCTGGAAATATTGCAGCCATCTGTTTTTAGCTCGACTGGGTTACTTATGATTATTCCTTGTGCACTTGTGCAAAAGCTTACGTGATATTACTTCTTGTGTCTCAATTATTATTTTTGAATCAAGAAGTCAACAAAAGCCCTGATTTTATGGAACTCAACTTGATAAATGTATTGTCAATTCGGAAGCGTTAAAACATAGAATAGAAAAAGTTAAAAGCTGTCATTTACAATGGCCCGAAACACTTGATTGAGAAATTATCGTTCAAAATAGCGCGGAACACTTGATTGAGATATTACAGTTCCAAATAACGTAGAACATTTGATTGAGATACCTCCCATGCTAATTTGAGGAACAAATGTCAAAAACTCCTAGATTTAGTGAAAGATACATGTAGAAAAGTTTGCAAGTCACAGGATGAAATCTCGTTGAAGATGTACTGGTAGCTGAAGTTGCCTGTTGGATTACCGTAGGGGTTCTAGATCCGGTGCAATCTTTCGATTCTTTCGATTCAAAATCGATTGGCTAATGGATTCATCTAGGACCGGTTGTTTCGGGACCAGGGATATTGTCCAAATCACCAAAGTTAGGGCATTCAATAGTTTCCTGATTTTCGTCTGATTTAGTTTCTGCGTTGCCAGGAATTTCGGGGATTCTCTCTAGGCTACCTGGAGGTTTAACCTTGGAGGTACGCAGTCTGTTGATGTGTCATTTTAGCGTATATCCATCTTCAAATCTGGCCTGGTAGTGTAGTTGGCCAAATTTGGCGATAATGGCCCCTGGCTTTTACAGATTTTTGTTGTTGCTGTAGTATGATGCCTTAACTCGTTCTCCCATGCTGAGATGTCGAGCTGCCTTGTCCGGAGTTGACGTTTTTTACAAAATCGTTGGTTTCAGCGGGTCCAGTTGGACTCTGATGGGTCGATGGAATAAAAGTTTGGCCAGTCATTGTCCACTTTTCACCGGTGCTGTTCAGTAGCGAATTGAGATCTCGGGGACTCTGTCATTCATTGGCACCAGGCCATCTTTTATGGCTACGGTTTGATTTTACAGCGTCTAAATATTCCTTTTGGTTGAACCGTTCATCGCCGGGTGCCCAGGTACTACATATTTTTTTTTTTAATTACCTCCATTCCCTACCACTCTCTCCATCACTCTTTCTTCGTCGCACAACGCTCGTGCGATCTGCATTCACATTACGTCGCTTGGTCCTTTGTGCCACCCAGACAATGTTTAACACATCGGTATAAGGGGGCACACAATATAATGTGAACTAGTCCTTTTCGTGAACATCTAGTCCAAAAAATCATGATCAGCTCTCAGAGATAAAAAAATTCAATATCATACGACGCATTCAAAAAAAAACTCTGAGTAACTGTCACTTCAGTATCTCGCCGATAGGGTCAAAAAGAACGCCCTAAGATACTGAGCTCATAAAAGCAGAATTACAGGTCCACGCTTCAATCAGTACTCATTAAATGCTCCCTTAGTCTTTTCTTAAATACCAAAAGTGAGTTTGCTTCCTTAACAATTTCTGGTAGATTGTTATATATACGCAGAGCATCATTAGTTGCATCGTTTTTTAGTCGATCTGTTCTGGCAAAAGGTATTACGAATTGATTTGCATTCCTCGCATTATATGGGTTGATCTGTGATACCTTAATTAATGGCGCTCGTTCCGATCCATTAGTTTTTAAATTTCTGTTGATAAACTTCGCTTTCTCCATAATAATAATTTGACTAAAGGTTAATGATTTTGCCAATTGGTAAACCAAACTAGTTTGAGTAAGCATTGGCAGCTTCAGAATGTTTTTATACGCTTTGGTCAGCAGCCTGGATATACTGTTTAAATGTTGCTTCGCTGATTGAGTCCAAATAAGTACTCCATAATGCAATTTCGCCAGGACAAACGCATTTAGAACAAGTTTCTTGATGTGCATTGGAAAATCCTCATATCTTCTTAACAATCCTATTATTGGGGCTAATTGCCTTCTTAAGCTATTTATGTGTGGTAACCAGGTCATACGATGGTCTATGATAAGACCAAGATATTTCATTTCTAGCACTCTTTGCAATTTTTCGCCATTAATATTTAGTTCGATATCTATGTCTCCTTTGTTCTTTTGCTTAAAAACAATATATTTTGTCTTTGATGTGTTCAATACTAATTTGTTTCCAATTAACCACTGATGGAATTTTCCTAGATCGTCGTTGATAGTGTTCTCAATGGCAGTTTTGTCTCGTACTGAATAAAGTAGAACTGTGTCATCAGCATATAATGTGTGATATCCCGTCAGCCCACATGTATTTAGATTATTAGTATATAGCAGGAACAAAGTTGGGCCCAGTATTGAACCTTGGGGAACTCCTGTTTCCGTAGGTGCATGGTCGCTCAGGACATTGTTGATTAAAGTTCTCTGCGATCTTCCCTCCAAGTAACTCCTAAACAACTGCTTAGGACTACCCTGAATACCACACGATTCAAGTTTACGAAGCAAGAGATTATGATCAACTGTATCAAATGCTTTTTTCAAATCCACAAAAATTGCGATGACATAATCACCTCTGTCAAGTCCTAGATTGATGAAACGTGTGACAGAATGTAGGGCATCCAAAGTACTCTTGTTCTTTTGAAAACCAAACTGATGTTGGCTTATGATAGAGTTTTCAACTAAGAATGATGTTAATCGATTGTTTAGTATTTTTTCAAATATCTTACTAAATCCCGTCAGCAGCGCAATCGGGCGATAGTTATTCGGGTCAAGATGATCACCACCCTTAAATATAGGAACTATTTTTGCAAGTTTTTCTTCTTCCGGAAAAGTCCCATTCCTAATATGCACGTTTATAAAATTTGCCATAATCTGGGCTATGTCCTCCTTAATTATACTAATCTCATTCATCGTGATGCTATCAATGCCTGGCGCCGTATTCTTTTTCAAATCATTGATTACATTTAAGACTTCCCTTTTATTTGTTTGATGAATGTGGAAGATGGAATTTATTGCGATATTTGTATTATTTACATTGCCTGCTGAACTGGCAACGATTTCTTTAGTGATTCTTCTACCAATTGTTGAAAAAAAATTATTCAATGAGTTCGCCGCGTCACGTGGACACGATTTGTTAGAGGGCCCATCAGGATTCAGTTGAAAGTTTTGTGATATACCCTGGGTTGAAGAGTTATCCTTTACCTCATTTATTATTTTCCATATTTCGCGGGAGTTGTCAGCCGCTGTTTCCATTCTTCTTGAGAAATATAAGAATTTAGCCTCTTTCACCAGTCGTTTCGATTCTTTTTTCGCTTGCATATACAGAAACTTGAAAGCCTGGTTTCCACTGTTCTTCCTGTAGTCCATGTATGCCTTCCTTTTTTTAATACTTGCATCATTTACTTTTTTCGTTATCCAAGTCCGTTGTCGCGCCTGATTTTTTTCTCAATTCTAGAACTTTGCTTAGCAGATATGATGATATTTTTGAGTTCAATAACACTGTTTGGTTTCCGCTTTTCCAGTAACTCTCGTATGTTTGATTTAAAGAGCTCCTTGTCTAGAAATCTGAACGTTTTGTAGGTCGGCTTCTGTTTGTTCAGGGTTTGGTCTTGAATAGCAATTTTTATCACACGATGATCCAGTTCCGGCCAGTCCTCAAATATGTATGTCATGCTTTCAGCGACTTTTAAATCATTGGTTACTATATGATCCAGACAGGTATTTGACACTGGACGAGTAATTTGGTTGTTGTTTATGATTACCGTTCCATTCGTTTCTAGCGTATCCTTATAAATCCGTGTTTCTGGCGATTCCGTTAGCACATCAATGTTTGTGTCCGCTACTGTGATCAAATTTTTTTCCGTTGAGAATAATGTATCTTGTACTGTGAAAAAATCTTGCGCATTCATTCGATTGGGGTTGTAGTACGTCCCTAATTTTATTTTTTTACCTGCATGGCGTACTTCAATTATTATAACGTTATACTTATCAGGCATCACTCTCTTGGTAACGAAATTGATTGTATTTTTTACGTAGATTGCTGTACCTCCACCTCTCCCAGGTCTGCAGGAGAATACCGCATTATATCCTTCAATATTGTAAAACCGTGCTTCTTCTGGGTAAATCCAGATTTCATTTAGAATAATCAAATCTATGTCAGGATTTTGCTGCAGGTAAATCTGTATATCACTTAGCTTATGTCTTAAGCTTCTTATATTAGCATACATAAGTGTTAAATTTGTTCCAGTTGATTGATTAGAAAGATTAGCAATCATCAAAGTTGTAGTCGGTACTCCTCCTGGCGATCAATATTCTGCGTTGAAACTCCGGACACTCTACAGAGTCAGCTCTGTGAGAATGATCAGCATTGTTATTGTTACCAATACAGTTAGAGCACTTCTCAATCGTGCTTTTGCAGTCCTTTAGGTCATGCTTTCCTCCACATTTTACACATATTTGCTCCCCTTCACATTTTGATGTTTTGTGGTTGTATTTTTGACTCTTATAAAACCTCGTTACGTTGAAGTCCTCCTTCACAAAATACGATCCATAATCTATATTAATGTATCTATTCGCAAGCCTCTTATACATGCTCCCGTTTATCTGGATGATGTGCAACCACCTTCCATTTCTTGTTCGCCTAGCATGTACAAGTTCCATAGAATCACACTCCTCTATATTGGGATTTAATGCCTGGATCTCATTTCTTAGTTCATTATTTGCGTATTGTTTTTCTAGCCCATTGATGACAAGTCTAGGCTGTCGCAATCTGGTCTCAGCAACATCATACTCCTCTTTCATTGCATCCATTGCTATATTAAAAAGCGAAGTAGTATTTTCATTTGTCGATGTTTTTATAATCGCCCCACCATTACGAATAGGCCTCATTAGTTGTAGAGGAATTTTACATTTTGATGGCCTGATCTTCGACTTAAAATCAATCAGTGTTTTTTCTGATGAAGAGTGATTTTTAGGCTTAATTATAACCCTTTTTTGCGATATTGTATTAGATCGATACACTGATGGAGGAGAAGTAGAATTTTTAATAATTTCGGCATATGAGGGCTTTCAGGAAGATACCCGATTCCTTGCAAAATATTTGTGAATATTCGTTGGTGAAAATTGTCGCATTATCGAGAACCATAGCGTCTGGAAATCTGCGCCGAGGAAACTGTCTTTTAAGACTGAGATTATAGATATCAATATTGGAGTCGAACGAGATGATTCCGATTCTGCCCTCTTCGATTTGGCCCAATCGCGTGCTGGCGTAGTCAATATGAATTTGTTGCCAGTTTTTTCTGGTTCACTTCATGGATGCAAGGGTGCTTTTGGAGGGCTGTGCTGAACGCTGGTATAGCTAGTGCTGGATCTAACGAGATACTTGATGTTCTTGTCAATTCCCTTCCAATATACCTGCATAGCGTTTCGCAAGCTGTTTCATTTTCGTGATAAACAAGTGTGCACGGTGTAGTTCCTGGAGTTCGGTTGGCTGCAGAGATGTTGAAATAACGACGCACTGCCCTCTTAAGATGATACCGTCGTCAAAGATGAAGTTCAGGTCCGGGTCGTCTCCGTTGTTCCTCTTCTTCAAGCGTTGTTACAGGTGCTCCTTGGATGTTTCCTCCCAAATCGATTTGGACTGGAGGTTGCAAATTTGGTGAATTTTAAGCGTTGATAAAGCTGTTAGTATGCTCTCGTACTTCAATTGGAGTCCTGAATAAGCAATCGGCGTTGTCATTTTCAATGCCTTTTTTAGGGTTTTGTAAAATAATTTTACAAAACCCTTCTAAAATCGCGTCCTGTCTGTCCGTCTGTCCGTCTGTCTGTCCGTCCGTCCGTCCGTCCGTCCGTCCGTGTGTCACAGCAGTTTTTCTCGGAAACTACTTAAGCTAGAAGCATCAAATTTTGTATCTAGGTGTAAAGTGGTGACCTCTTCAAAGTTCATTTGCAAAAAAATTTTATAAGGTATTTAAGGGGGGTCTCCCCATGTAGGGGAGTGACCCCCCGAAAAAAAATTTCATTGAAGGTAGCTGATATGGGTATCAAATGAAAGGTCTTGATGAGAACTTTTCAAAACAGGTCTTAGTTTGGCAAAGTTTGCTTCGAGGGGCGCACAGGGAGGGGAAATACACGAAAAATGTGTGCCCCCCCCCCCCCCCCTCGCGATTGGACACCTGTGATCCGAAAAATCTGAAAAAAATCAAGAATGTAGGCCTTGATGAGTACAACAACAACAAATACGTGAGAAGTCGCAATTCACTCAACTTTGTTAGTAATAGTATGATTTATCGATTTTATGTTTTCTTGAATAAAATCCTAACGGTACCCTTAAATTCAATAAAATTCAGTACGTAGATGTCGTTTTATAAGATAGATCTATCCTGAAAGTTTCATAAAAATTGAATCATATTTAGAGAAGTTATAGCGGTTTGAATTTTCCTGTATTACTATGGAACAATATGCGCTGCATGTATTACTATGGCAACATATGGCTATGGAACAACATGCGCTTTTTACCAACTCAGACACTACAGTTTTCCTAGGATTTGCATGAAAATTTCAGGAATGATAGGTATCATGAAGATGAGTGCCTTTGAGAATCAGTTCAGCTAGTGGTATTAGTAATCGTAAAACAAAATAGTGGCTGTTTTAAATGCGAAGATTGAATAATTTTGAGTTATTTTTTCCCAACTTCAACGTTTAAGGTGCATGCTTTGAACACTTGATTCAATTTAATGAATGACTGAAGATGAGTGCCTACAACTAAAACTCATAAGTGAAACAAGTCAAGGAGGCGGGAGGGAGCTTCTAGCAAAAGGGCTTTGTAACAACTCTAGGATTAGAAAAAATTGGCTATTAATCGTAGATAACAGTTCAGGAGAGTGGCCCCTGAAACAAATTCATCAAACGTAGCCGATATGAGTATGAAATGAAAGTTTTCATGGGAGCTTTTCAAAACAGTTCTTAACCTGTGAGTTTTTGCTTCATTGGGGGCACAGGGGGGAAATACATGAAAAATATGTTTCCTCCCTATCGAATGGACATCTGAAATAATTATCAAGGGATATATTTATGAGTATAACAATAACAAAAGCCTCAGAAGTTTAAGTTCGTTCAACTTTGTTAATAATAGTATGATCTTCGAATTTCATATTTTCTCCAATAAAATCGTCATTGACATGCTTCTTGACTTTAATCAATCTGGTGACTGCATTTTGAAAATTGAATACAAAACCCTTCTGACATGAGCGTAGGTCTGTTTACCCAACTTGTTTGCATTCAATCTGGAAATTGAATCCAGAAAGAAATGTTGCCTACCGTTGCAGTCTGGTGGCCGTCATGGGAAGTAGTTTTGCATTTTGATGAAATATCTGTGCTAATGGTCGACCATTTGTCACTAATTTGAATTTTTGGCCAAACAAGTAATAAAAAATGATTGGCAAAGAAAACCATGGCCAGAGCCTCGCGTTCGAGTTGCGGGTAGTTTTTCCTGCCAGTGTCAGAGATCTGGATGCAAAAGAAATTGGTCTCTCTTGGCCATTGATGATGTGTGAAAGTACATCGGCAATCCCCACGGGGCTGGCATCACACACAAGTTGAACAGAAAATGCTGGTTGTAGGGCACCAACAATTGTCCTGTGTTTTCATCTTTTCCATTTAAACGCTATTATTTTGTTTTTCCCGACAATATATATTTCGGGAGTAAGTTGCTCCCTTCTCCAGTGTCAGTTATTTTCATACAGGAGCAACTTACTCCCGAAATATATATTTGTCGGAAAAAACAAAATAATAGCGTTGAAATGGAAAAGATGAAAACACAGGATAGTCTGGAAGCGCTAAACATGGGAAAATACACAGAGTGCCAACAATTGCTTGTTGGTAATTTCTTCTTTGAGCTTGATGAAGGTAATGTCACATTGGGCTGACCACATGAACATTGCATCCGTTTTTTAAAAGTTCTCGAATCGGTGCTGTGATGGTTGATCCATTTGGGATGAACTTTGCGTAGTAAGCCATGAGTCCCAAAAAATTTTGACTTCTGTTGCCGATTTCAGTTTCGGCATTTACATCTTGTTCATCCTGCTGTTTTCTACAACATGCCCCAAAAACTCCAAGTGTTCTGTAAAAAATTCACATTTATTATTATTGATGTTAGGGGCATATTGGCGCAGTTGATTAAAGCAGTTGATAAGACTGCCGCAACATATACTCTTGGTCTTTTCCCAAATATTAATGTCGTTGAAATATACCTTGGTCCCTGAAATTTCTTGCAGAATTTTGTCCATAATTCGGTTGAATTCAGCTGGCGCTGTTTTGATGCCGAAAGAAAGTCGATTAAACTTGTGCGTCCCGCGGTGGGTCAGTATTGTCTGGATTTGGTGCAATGCTTCGACCTTATACAGATTCAACTTTGATTAATACTTTGATTATCTGCAACAGTTGAGAGTGTCACTGATTTTTTGAATTGGGTAATGTGCCCCATGAGCCTCTCGTTCACGCTGATTTTTTAGTGGGCGTATAGTTGTACTTGGTAATTGGCTTTGGGAATTACCATGAGAGGTGACCTCGAGTCGCTGGTTTCCACTGAAAAACACAGTTTTGGCTCCTTCAGTTAGTTTTAGTCAGACCTTGAAATTCAGAATGCAACCAACCTTCTATTCGAAAATGTCTGCAAATTCGAGAAAAACTGGCTGTCATCAATGCCCTGAATTGAACGTCCGTGGTATTTCGTAAAAGTCTTTTCGATGGAATTCAAGTCGATGTTGAGGCGATGAATCCAAATTAACCCCAGTTGTGCGGAGTATTCATTCAAAACAATGGAAATTTCCTTTTCAGTTGTTGTGCCGTTGAGCTCTACGTTGACCTTCGATGTGGAAAGTGCCGTTATCTCTGGGCTTAATTGTGGTCAAAATGTGATAAGTTGATAGCTGATTTTTCGTACGGATGCAGACCTTCTCAAAGTGTCCTTATTTGGAATCGTTCCTGCATTCATTCATCAGGTGGTTTTAATGGCCATATCAAAGGTAAGATTTTTCAAGGCCCAAAGTAGGCAAGCCGATCCTGGATTTTTTTTGTGGTTTCTTCTTCTGGAAATAGTGAGTTTGACATTTGTTTTGGCAATGATCGTTGTTTGATTTCTTCTTGTCAACTTTATTGATGTCATAGATGTTGATGGCATGGTCATCGAGGATGTTGAGAATTTCTGAGAAAGCTCCCTCGCTTTGTCAACGATCGCGTTGAAGTTGACTTCTTTAGATTGCATAATTTTTTCCCTGATTGAATTGTCGCGAAGCTCTTGGAAGAACTGGGCTAAGCTGACGGTTTGCATGAGCAAAATAACTCATAAATCTCTAATTTATACTCTGAATAAAGCAGCAAAATCTGCTACTGATTGATTTTCCTCTTGATACTTTGAGAGAAATTGATGTTGAGCCACGAGAGAGTTTTTTTCGGAGGCAAGTGTTTTTCGAGAATTTTCATTAGATTTTGTGAACTAATTCTCCTGGAAGAGTCAAACCTGCTAATGCCACGATCATGTTGAGTCTTTCTGAACTAATTGAATTGAGAAGTTTTGCCCAATATTCCTGATTTTTGTCAATGCCAATTTATAATTTCAAAAGAATTCTTTTTTAGCACCGAAATTTTCTAAATTTTTTCAAAATTTTTTTTGCAGTACTTTTTTCAGTTGAGCAGCAGCGAAAGCCTTCTTGGTTGCTAACATGTCCTGCTGTTGGTTGATAATCACCTTTATCAGTTGCTGTTGGATTTTCATTAATTGGCTGAACAGGATTGGATCCATGTTAAATTTTACTGATTTTTGCTCGCTTTGTTTATAGTTTCTGCTTCGTGTAGACAATTCCGCTTTATCAATTCAAATTTCCACGTACGTCGAAAGAAGAATCGACATTTCGTTCAATTTCGATATGTCAATGGATGTTTTAATTTACGAGCAGGAGGTAGACTTTGAGGTTATGTGTTCGGACTTAGTCGTCGCCGCTTTGGATGGACCCTATTAAAATCGGTACCTGTCTGCTTATCCGTCCGACAGTGGGTCGCAGCAAATTGCTCAGGAACTATGATCGGATTTTGTGAACAGCTCAGAAGTTTCTGGTTGATGAAAGTTCCATTGTCAAAGCAAAAAAATTCAAAAGCTTTTAAGAGGGTCTCTCCATATCAGAATGTGAATCCTTAAAAAAAATGTCATCGAAGAAAGTTGAATATGAACCTTGATGAGATCTTTTGATATCTGCTGTTGCAATACCGTTGACGAGGTAGGTAGGGGAAGTGGAAAGACATAAAAAAATGACGCAATTGGACACCTGTGAACCGATGAATCTAAAAAAAATTTTGGAGGTAGTTTTCTATAAGTAAAATAACGGCAAATACCTGAGAAGCTAAAACTCACATAACTTTGTTAGTAATAGTATGATTTACCAATTTTTAAAGCACAAGCAAGATTTTCTTACAGCTCATGTATCGGATTCACCATTGGTTTCCATCAAGCCTCGCTCCTATTAATTGCTTTAGGATTCGACGCTCAAAGCCGTTTATTATATTTTCCGAAACTTGGGTTAGGGTCCATGTTTTGCATCCAAAGCACAAAATATGTTTAATTATAGATTTGTATGCTTAGAGCTATGCATTCCTCTGTATACAGCTGGTCTTCATGATCGTTAAAACTGTAGAAAATATTTTGTTCGCAACTGTATTCTTCGGCGTATTTCATCTCTTTCATTACTGATTCTCGTTATTTTGGCGCCTAAATACATAAATTTCCCCACTTTTTTGATATTCTATTTTCCAAGCGTGATATTTTGTATATTTGAGGTATTCTTTCTCGACTGGATCATGAGTTTTGTTATATTTTCATTGATTTGTGGCCCTAATAGTATTGATTCGCAGTCAAGTTTCAGGGAAGTTTCTTTGGCGGCTGTTAACAACCGTGACAATATATTGATCTCAGCCGCATAGGGTAACATACTACATGGCCCAATTTAAATACTAACGTACCTCCTGGATCTCCAGGAAGCTTCCTAATGACATATTCCAGAGCCAAATTGAATAACGATGGGGCCAGCCCATCTCTCTGCTTTAGTCTGATGTTTGTATCAAAGTTTTCGATTAGTTTGTTATTGGATGATGACTTTGGAGGTCGTAGACGTCATTGTCATTATGGTAAGATGGACTAATTTGGCTGGGACGCCAAAGCAAAGTATTATTTGGTATAGTACGATACAATCAATACTGTCGTATACTTCCTTAAAGTCAATGAATATTTGGGGCATGTTCATGTTGAACTTTCAGTATTTCTCAAGTACTTACTTGTCTGTGAACAATTGGTCTGTTATCGATCAACTTGCTCTAATGCCACCTTGATACGCCTCAATGATAGTGTTGGAATATGATCTAATTTTATTTTCTAACATCCTTGAAAATATCTTGTACGCCGTACAAAGTAGTGATATGCCCCTATAGTTTTCGCTCTCTAGCTTGTCACTTGTTTTGTGAATAGGGAATATAATTTTTTGACTCCATTTGTTTGACATGTATTTTTGTTGCCAATTGTGCTGAATGACATTATGGATAGCTTTTTGAACACTGCTGCAACTATATTTAATAAGCTCCACTGAAAGCTCATCGATGCATATGTTTTTGTTGCTAATTGTGCTGAATGACATTATGACTGGCTTTCTGAACACTGCTTCGACCATATTAAATCAGCTCCACTGAAAGCTCTTCGACTTATTGTTACATGTTTACAATTTTTTTTAACTACCTTGCAAAAATCTACACTGAGAGAAAAACGTTGGTAAAATCAACTATTTTCATGAGTTAATTTTGGGTCTACTACAAAAATTGTGCAAATGACAACGCGAAAGTTGTTATTTGCTATTTTAAACTATGTGCCGTTGTAGTTTTACGACGGAACTGGTAAGAAAAAGTAACCAACCATTAAGAATGGTCTACAAACAATGTACATAGTTAATGTACCAGATAATCGCTGCTTAACAACGACATTAGGCTGCTGACAATGAAGTTGGTTACTCAACCTCTGCGCATGGTTGTCCTATCATAGTCATTGTATGCTCATCTTTTTCGAAGTTGCAACGACAATTCTCGTTAAGTCTCCTGTACTCCTATGCCATCCAAAGCTGTTCAAGAATATTTCTTAATAAGCAGAAAATAGCTCTGTTCTAAAGGTCTGCTTATGGGATTTTCCTTTCTGTAGGGGTAAAATTATATGATTTTAATAAAACCAAAATAAGAATAAAAATAAAAAATTAATCGGTTCCAAGTTTTATTATAATTGCTTATATCCGTGATCAAATATAGCTAAATGATTTATTTTCCCTTTAAACATAATACAAAAATCTATCATAAAGATAAAACCAAATATTTTCAAAAAAATTTAATTTGATGGTAACAAAGATTTTCAGAGCTAACGAAAATATCTACTGGTAATCCATCAAATATCTGAATATTTAAGAGGAAATATAAATTAGTAGGTAATTTTTTTATTTCAAATGACTTATAATGCTCTTTAAAAGGAGAAACCACAACTGTTTCACAAATACATTCAATATTTTCTTTTTCAACAATAAATCCCTCTAGACGATACACATCAACACTTTTTTCATTACTTATGCTCACATATTGATTTTTAGGGTTTTGTACTAAAATACAAAGCCCTATTGCAATCACGACCTGTGTCCGTCTGTCCGTCCGTCCGTCTGTATGTCACAGCACTTTTCCTCCGAAACTATAGGAGCTACAGCCATGAAACTTTGTGGAAAGGTCAGAAGTGGTGACCTCTTGAAAGTTCAATGGTGGGACAAATTTTCAAAGGGGTTTAAGGAGGGTCTCCCCATATAGGGAAGTGACACCCCAAAAAAAAATTTTGACCATTGGTAGTCGAGTAGGGTGTCATTGGAAAGGTCTCTTTTCAAAACAAGTCTTGAAATTGCCTTACAAGTACCGAGGGGGGCAGGGGAAGGGGAAATGTACGAACTTTTCGCGTACCCCCCCTCGCGATTGGACACCTTCCATCCGAAAAATCTGGAAAAAATCATGGATGTAGGCCTTAATGAGTACAACAACAACAAATACATGAGAAGTCGAAATTCACTCAACTTCGTTAGTAATAGTATGATTTATTGATTTTATATTTTCTTGAATAAAATCTAGACGGTAACCTTAAATTCAATAAAATTTAGCACACAGATGACTATTTATACAATTAATCTTTTCTGAAAGTTTCATAAAGATCGAATAATATTTGACGAAGTTATAGCGATTTGAATTTTCCTGCATTACTATGGAGCCATATGCGCTATGGAGCCATATGCGCTTTTTACCGACTTAGAAACTACAGCTTTGCTAGGATTCGCATGAAAATTTCAGGAATGATAGGTATCATGAAGATGAGTATATACAATTGAAACAAGTCGGAAAGGCAGGAGAGAGCTCCTAGCAAAGGAGCTTTGTAACCATTCTAAGATTCTAAAAAACAGGCCATGAATCAATGATTACAGTACAGAGGAGTGGCCCCTGAAAAAAAATTTAATAAAAGGTAGCCGATATGAGTATCGACTGAAAGTTCTCTATGAGAGCTTTTCAAAACAGTTCTTAAACTGACAGTTTTTGCTTCTGTGGGGCAGAGGGGGGGGGGGGAAACATGAAAAATGTGTTTCGTCCCTCGCGAATGGACACCCGTGATCTTAAAAAATCTGAAATAATTATCAATGGAGATATTTGTGGGTATAACTATAACAAATACCTCAGAAGTCAAAATTCTTTCAACTTTGCTAATAATAGTATGATCCTCGAACATGACATGTTTCTTGATTTTATTCGTTACTGGTTACTGCATTTTGTAAGTTGAGTACAAAACCCTTCTGACATGAGCATAGGTCTGTCTACCCAACTTGTTCTTATATAATGTGTTCTTAAATTTTATATTATCATAGCAACATTTTCCAGTATACCTAGCTTGAGTATTTGAATCAAGGTTCACAAAGTTGATGCTGGTAACGCAGCTTGAACTTTTTGTTAAGCAAGTTATTTTCGAAGGAATATTTTTGTTTTTAAGTAGGAGATGAGCGAATCTTAGACAATGTTTTTTGCTTAGCGATAAAGGGAGGTTTTTTCTTGACGTAATGCTTTGGCAATAACTTTTTAATTCTTTGTGCTTTGATTCATAGCGCATGCTCCAGATCCCTCTGAGGGATCCTATATTTTGCGTGATAAATGGGTAATGAACAAGGAAGTGAAATTTGGGTGTAAGTTGGGAGTGAAACAATTGTTTGTACATGGTATGGTGATTTTCGATTAACGTGGAAAGTTTTTCAACATCATTTTTTTTAAACTTCGAATTCAAAACAATATCTAGTATTTTATTCAAAATAAGCAAAATATGCCAATGCGAATCATCTTCAGGAATTAAGTCTCCAATCATCAAAGGCAAAAGCCTACAAAAAGTCAACATTTCTGTTGCGGACATATTTAACTTCATTTTGTGTAAATGATTGACATTTATAACAGGTGGCATATTTCCAGCTTCTACTGAGCCATAATTAAAGTATTGTATTCTGTTATTTAAAGTTTCTAGGTTGAAAAAGTGTTTTTCAGAGATATAATTATTTAGTATTTTACTTATATCGTAATGGCATATACCTTCCAATAGATCATGCATGGCATCAACAGCAAAGTTATTGCAAACATGAAACGATGATGCTATTAAAAATTGTTTCATCCCTTAAACCAGTAGATGTGATCCTTGTTTTAAGATGCCCAAAGTTAAGAAAACTTTCATTATAATTTTCTATTGTTCTGTACTTATTACAAATATCTTTGAAGTAAGTTTGAGATTCTAATTTGCTGCATGTGCAGAATCTGCAGCAATAAAGTGAATTGAATCCTTTGACAAAACCAAGTATAAAATTCATGCCTAAATTATCACCTAATATGAGGCCAAGTATGAAGTGGATAACAATGGGTTTAGAGTTTATTTCGATTCGAATGCCATTTAGTTCTATATCAATTAATATCTCTGTAAGCTTATAGAAAATGTTATTTACTCCAAACACTTAAAACTTGCTGTAAAACAATAAAGCTATTTGAATGTAGAAAAGGGAAACTGTAATATACAGCTCCAATCGAATGAGATCCTGTATGTGATCCTAAAGGGTTATTTGACTCAAAGTCGTCATAGTAAATAAAGTATGGTAAATAAATATGATCTCTCAATTGGTTTACTTTCTGCAATTTTTCTTTCCAGAGTTTGTTATTCATGAAATTATTGGGGTCGGATTGAAGTGTTTCAAGATTTTTTGAAATTGTTGCAAAAAGTCAAAGAGTATTTTTATTTGAAATTTAATAGGAAATAAAATCCCGTCACTTTCCTTGGCAATAAGTTTAGAGGAAGTACCAACTGTGCTTGATATTTGACTATTTATAACGTATTTTTGACATTCTAAATAAATATTTTTTTCTTTAAATGCATTAACAAATTTATGAAATGTATCTATTTTCTTAAAAATTGATTTAAGTCCAAGCAAGATATTTAAAAAATATTCCCTTTTGTCTGGCTCCAAATTGTGATTAAACTGCTCTATAAACTGTTCTAATAGCGGGAAAACTAATAACGTTATAAGCTGTTTATATGTTTCTTCTACCAAAGAGATAAGTAAGTATGAACTTCAAAGCACTAACTAGCAAATTCTCTGAAAATATATCATTTTTCAAATTTTCTGATTTGGAGCATGTTCCATTGACTATAGTTGGTATGCTTTCATTATATGACTCCCGAACAAAACTATCATCTGTGTAGAAATTTGTTGCGTTGTTTTGAGAGCAACGAGGTAAGTGACGTTTGAAACTTTTTAGATTAAAAACTTGCTTACAATATGAGCATATGTAATCATCAGTTGATGCCAAATTATGAAAATATTTATAGTGCAATGATAACGTATTTATGTCCTTAAATGTGGCGTTTGATTTACACAAATGACAAATATACATTTTGAGTGTGTATTTATGTTGCTTAAAAATACGAGTATAAATATATTTGTATGGTTACAGTTTCAAAAATGTTTTTTTATGAGAAAGAATCGATTCTATAAAAGAGAGAACTATTCATTTTGAATTGTTTTTGTTTCACATAGAAGTGATAAAACGTTAGTGGGAATACGAAAATTCTTAACATTTATTTCATAAAAATATTTTTGTATGAAGTACCAAACCGATTTCGATGGTTCTGGATAATGTACATTTAAGACAAAGAATATTTTGAAGAAGGAGTCAATAGCAGGAACTAAGTGGTCAAATTTATATTGAATGCCATCAAAATAAACGGAAAAATAATTTTCTCTTTTAAAATGTATAACTATAGGTTGCAAAGACGTCCCTATTTGGCGAAATTTTGAAGATGTTTTATCAAGTGAAGGAAATACGTCACTGATGGTGTCAACTTTCAGCAACAAACTCTGTTGAGAATCCTTTATAGTATATTTCACTGAATGTTGCCCCGTAGAATTGCTTTTGACTCGCTTAACAGGAGGCGGTAACAGCGCATGCAATAAGTCAACTTGGTATTTTCTTAGTTAACGTTCGTAAGGCTACTTACAAGCTGAATAATCTTTCTTATTCAATAGATATAGAAGTTCGAGACTTTCTTTATCCCTAATTTGTTTATTAAATAATTGAAGAGCAATAACCTTGAAGCTCTCCCACTTTACAAGGAAATTGTCTTTTTGTTCAGGATGAATAATATTAAAGTCTATATTTATCTACAAAATAACACAAGGCTTTGTAATTTTAAAGTTTTATGAGGAAAGATTCAATTATATTAAAAAGTAAAACATGCATGCAATGTGCTTTATTTAAATATTGGAAATAAAATTCAATCTAAACCAAACCAAATTATTTTGAAGAGTATTTTTCATGATTAAAATGAAATCTTTGTAATCACGTGATAATAATATTTAATGAAAATTAAAAAAATTGGAGAACTTACCAATGAAAATCCATACGTATGTCCAAAAAGAGGCCACTCTTCTAAAACTGATGCAATTTTTTTCCCATCAAATTCGTTCAAAATCTGATGGCGTCTACGCTGAAATATTCGGCTCCATCGGAACTTGACGTCTTCCCATGGTTCTTTGAAAACTTTCAACCAATTCAAATCCGCGTTAAAATCTAGGATTACAAAGAGTTTATGAAATGCAGTTGAATTTTTCTCAGGTTCAAACCTTCGTCAGTTTCAAAGGTAGTTATGGAATCAGTTATGCTTTCGTTTGTCTCGAAATCGCCTTGAGCAACGGTCGGAATAAGACCAATTTTGCGCAGCTTTTTCCTTCGGTTGTGATACTTATTGTATAAAATTCCTGTCGGACTGTCTCTAGAGTTCTCCGAAGCTCGATAGTAAAGCTCCTTAAAAATCAAAGCAATAAAATAAGCAGGTCTACAATTCAAAGCTTATACTTTTTCCTCGTTAAACCGCTTTGCAATTCGCTCGGACAAAAAGTCAAAATCTTTTCTTTTTATGCTTCTCGAGAGATTATTGCACCAAGTAACTATAGCTTCAACTAAGATGGTTCTTGACGTCTCCCCAATTCTCCCATTTCGCTCGAATTCCTTCAGAATATATTGACCGGAACAACTTGTTGAAAGTATGGTGTCAATATTCTAGCATAGGTAATAAATTGATAATCTGAGAATTCATCATTGCATGAAGGAGATGAGTTACGTGAAAATGAAATTGGTGATTGAGCTGTCGATTGACTTTCAGTCTGGTTCAAGACCTCTTTAACTATTTGTCGGATAGTCTCGGTGGAAATCGTAATTTCACGATGTGGTATACCCTGTAACCATTTTAAATTTGTTAATACAATGAACGATGCTGAATCTTTCTGACCTATGCATCACGCCACGCCTTTAGCTTCTGCCGAAAATCAATTTTGGAGCCAAGCTTCTTTGACAAAAAAATTTCGTCGGTCTTTTTCAGTTAAGACTTTCATTGTTTCTAAAATTATACTATTTTCAACGAAAAACGTGTGCAAATCACTATGACCCCAGTTGTAAAGTAAGTCAAACAAAGCGGTGTCACGTTGCACAAACGATGATTCTGGCAGTTGTTGAAAATTTAAATATTCTTCCATATTTTGTGGCGTGAGGAAAGATCTTGACTCTCTTCTAAAAGTAGTAGGAACTACAACAGAAAATTGAACATTATTCAATAGTAAAATTTACTGTGCATGATTGATTGAATTAATTATTTTCGTGTTTATTATTACTAGCTTCTGTGGAATAGTTGAAATACAACGAAAATAGTTAATTTGACTACGAATTTTTCTTTCAGTGTACGGTGAGGTTCCTTTTGTTGTTCACTCTGCCAAAAGCTCATGAGTTTGCTGCCTTCTAACCGCTTAAATAATCGCCACCAAATGTTCCTCTTTAACCAGCTTTTTGCTACACAGACGTTTTTTCTGACCGCCAATCCCAATTTATCGTCCAAATATAACGCTGTTTTAGTTCTTTGAGCGCTGTTTAAATTCACTGAATGCTGCTTAGTTTGAATCCGTCCAACTTTCAATCTCTCCAATTGCCGTCCACCTTGACAGACTGCTCCGTGCGTGTGCAAATGTCACTGGTTCTGATTGTGAATGTTGAAATGTCCAGTTTTCATTTGGTTGGTGGTTTGTGATTCAATTTTAATTAAAATGACGCAAACTATTGGCTTGGTTTTTGGTGAGGACATCCCTAGGGAAATCTTCGGGGCCGACTTTATTAGCCGAGTAACCGGCGAGCAGTGAGTCTCGGTAGTAAATTTATTTTTTAGAAGGCATACCTTGCTTTTGTTGACAATATTTTAGTTAATTCATTGCTTCTCTATCTTAACAAGCAGATATACCCGATTTTTATATTTTTTCGAATGTTTATCACTTAGTTGATAGGATGTAACTTTATAGCTAGACTTTTGTAAATGGGGTTGTAAATTTCCTGAATGAACCATGACTTAGAAGTCTTTTTTCTGTTAGCCAATGCAGTCATATAATTGAATTACATTGAATTATAAATTTGAATGGTTGTATTTATACTATACTTTTCTTCTTCAAGGTCGTCCTCGTAGTCGTCAGCCGATCCACTGAAACCTTTCGCGTCTGGAAGGTTCTGAAGGTGCGGAGCTACTCCATTCTATATTGTGATATTTTTGAGGTGTTCAATTTAAAATTAATCAACTTCATCACAATGATAGAAAAACCCGGACACTTCCTTGCTATGGCTTTATTACTTCCGTATGTCATAGAATCCACTCGTCTTAGGCGATGTTGGTTTGCTGAGACAGAATCCCGGTGTTCCGAGAGTGTATTGACTCACAAGCATTGATACAGCTTGTCATAAAACTAGTGCCAAAATTAAAAATGAGTGTAGTAGTGCATGCCGGAATTATTATTTGGAAGATTATGCTTTCCTAGCTCTAATCGTTTCGGCCAATCCTCGTTATGGGAACGGAGCCTAAAATTTGGCGCCTGTGAATTGATTAAATCAGCTGTCATGTACTCCTTCATTTCGATGGAGTTTTATTTTTAAGTATGATGTTCAAAATCGCAATGATGATTTGTCTATTTAAATCATTTATCAAATACCAACACACTTGATAATTGCAATATTCCGCTAAAATATCTTATAATTTGCGAAGTGGTTGTTATTGTTCTTCCGAAGCCCAGAAAAATTTCCTTGCTTCCTTAAATTCATTCTTATTTTTCTTCTGATCGATATCAAAAATAGCTGGGATACTGCCTCTGCACCGTCCTCGTAAGCTTTGCTGAGTTCAAAATATCATTTCGAAGAATTTGGCTTTAAAACTAAGCATTCTACAGAACTAAATTCGACAGGGTTTCTAGTGCATCAGAATATTACATTTTAATAAAAAAATGTCCTCATGCCAAAACCGTAACGCTCAACGCCTGTTCTTTACATGATCCTTAAAGATAAATTTGAATAATACTCGACAATGCCGTAAATGAATGATTTATACATACATATGTACATACATGTAACTAATATAAAACTCAAAACGCACCTCCTCACTTTTCTGAGTGTGAATTTTTAAATTTTCAATCCCTGGATTTCAGCCATTTCTCCAAATCCTTAATTGTATATAGTTCATCTCACTTTATTATAAACATACTACTAAATAGAAATCTATTTATTGCCCTTTCAATGCCAAAAATAAATTCACGTGTATGTTTCGCATGTGAACATGCTAATGTTTGCAACCGAAATAATTCTCTCTAACCTTGAACATTGAAGAATAGCAAACGTGTTAGACACACACATTTACTCCCAATGATTCATTTGCTTGTAAATTTGTACACGTATCTGTTAACTGTTGTAACGCGGAGGTTAGTCTTCTATGGGATACTATAAGCCACAATTAGTTCATAGAAATGAAATACTAACATTGAAATTCGTACGTGCCTATGTCTCAAATTGATTTATTGGTTCATCGTAAATTAATGACACTGACATTGAAATGTGTGTTTAGACTCCTTTTAATATGGGTACTAATTTCAGTCATGTTGGTCTACCTTATGTTGACCAACGTGCTTGAATTTACTAAAGGATCTTTTGATAAAGGATACAATTCTAAAGAAACATATCTAAATATAAATCTCAGTCATAACACTACGAGGTTGGTTATATCGATAAAATTATTTCTGTTTTGTAAAGATCCTTTGAATTTAATTGAAGGACTAGGAAACAATTTTAGAATTGACCATGGACAGTTAATAATTATGCACTATATAATACTTGTATAATGTTATCAATAAATGAAATTTTATCATTGAATACATATTTCATATTTCGTTCATAGAAATGGCTTTCATCAGGTATTTAGAATCAAAACGGAGACCTGGATCCTCTGTCTGTTTGTTTTATGTCCAAATTTCAAGCCAATTTATTCAGTACAATAAACTGTCTAGCCATATAAATTAACTAATCCGGTAAAGTAAAGTTTAAAAAAAATATATTTACAACACTTCGGTACAATACTTTAACGATCGCATAGAATTTAAAAACAGACTGAGAAGTTACATTGTAAGTACAATTCATTTTATGTGATAAAAATGTTTATGTTGCATTTTCCCGAATCATGGGAAAAGTTAAATGGTTGATGTTCCCATGGCTTGAATTCCGATGAATTTCGTCTGGTTGGCTAGGCATTCGGTCACGTTGCTGTATTTTGCTGAGCTTGTGGGAAGGTGTTATTAACTCTTCCCCTCTTAACTGCGATTGTCCGCAATCGTCAAAAATAGGGAAGGTCATTGAATCTTCGGGATACTGCACTGCTATTGTTGTTGTTATTGTTGTTTGGGGTCTTCTCGGATGCTGTTGGTAGACTAGTATTTGTTTCTGGAAAAGATGAACTAGTTAAAACGATAGTATTTGGCTTTTTACAGAATTTCCAGAGTATGTAGATGGCTACCAGGATGCAGAATATGGTAAGTGTCCCATAGGATGTTAATTTGTGGAAATCGTTTTCCGATTCGAGTTGCTAATTGATCTTGGTGTTGTTAATCATCAGTTCGGTCATGTTGTTGTTAGTAAGGATAGCTTGGTGGTTCTTGATAGCTAGTGTTGGTTGGAGAATCGCAGGTAGGACCTCTAATTTTGAAATCCCATTGATGTTTATGGTAGCGTTGTGGAACTTGATAACAAAGGTACCGTTGAGTTTGTGATGCGTTTCACCGACTTGCATTGTTCCCGAAGATTGGTTAAGCAGTAGTACTCCTAGGGAAATTTCTTCGATGGTTGGAGATTGCGGATTGATGATCGTTTGGCAGGTGGCGTTTAGGCTTTTCAGTAGATTGGGGATGCAGCTGGACGGACTAATGTTTACGAGGTTGTTTTGGTCGCAAATAAGTAGTTCGTTGATTGTTTTGCAATTTTCTGGAAGTGCGTATATTTCGTCTTCGCTTTTGATGATTTTATCGAAAGGGATATTGTACATGGAATTCTGATATTTTATTGGTTTAATTAACAAAGTTTCGTATAATTTATTTGATGTGATCGGTATGTTTACAACATAAAGGATACAGAGGTTGTTTGTTATAATCTTGATTTATGAAAAGTCTAAAGCTGTCTCCACTGTTGAATATGGTAATGATTCTGAGTTCAAGAAATTGATAGCTAACTTTATCTCTTCTTTGGATAGTATAACGGAATTAATAATGCCAAGTTTGGCCCAATGGATTGCGTTAATTATGTTTACAAGTTCTTCTTTTACTAGTTTTACTCTAAACTGCAAATCCATTACAAGGTTATCTTTAATTTTATCATTTGATTTAATCATTTCTTGGATGGTATTTGTTATTGCAGTAATGTTATTCAATCGTTCGTTGTACAGTTTGTTGATAATTACTTGTTTGTTATTATTTTCTATAACATTTGGGATTTTCTGTTTTATTGTGAAAAAATCCTCTTTACGGGGGTTCCAGCTATCCACTTCCAGGCTGTGCCAATGGCATCGATCGATCTTTTGATCTTCCGCGGTTTAAGGTTGTCAATCATATTTGCAATCTGCTGAGCTTCATGCATTGGGAAGTGAGAAAGGGGATGGTGTCTGGTAGTTGAAAGGTTCAGTAAACCGTTGATTTCATCTACTAGTTTCGAGTATTGGTCTAGATCGATAATATGTATTAGTTTAAAGTTTCCATTTCGTAATTTTGTACGTCCGAGATTGAAGGTAGCGATGTAGGCATTTGAAAAATCTAATATCTGGACGTTTGCCTGAGTAGTACCGAGAAAACGTCTGAAAAGGAGTTCTGATTTTTAGCTTTAAATTATATCCTTCTGAATGACTTTGCCTGATTCTGTTAGTATGGTGGTGTTTTTGTTTTCTTTAATAACTTCCTGACGATAACGTGGGGTTAATTTAGATCCTAACCGTTTATTCTGTTTAACATATACTATTTCTCCTATCTCGTACTGCTTTGGTGGGCGTCTTTTTTTGTTGTGATACTCTAAATTTTTATCCTGCTTATGCTTTATTTTGTCCATGTTTGACAAGCGCACCTTTTCGAACTCTTCAGGGGTTATGTTGGGGATTCTGCCAAAATACAGTTCTATAGGTTTTTTTCCGGTAGTGGAATGAGTCGAATTATTATACTAGTTCATGGATCTATCTAGTAACTCCTGGAATAAGCGAGGGTGGCCATCTTTTCTGAGGCAAGACATGATTTCAGCCAAAGTGGAATGCCATCTTTCGATCTGGCCATTTGCTTCGCTTTTGTAAGCCGGCGATATGTAAACTTTGATTTGGAGGTCGTCCTCCATTAGGGATGTTAAAGATATTGACGTGAGAGCTCCCTCGTTATCGATGACGATATTTTCCGGGATACAGAAGAAATACAAGATGTCTAAGAGCGGTTGCCTTACGTCTTCAATTGACTTTGAGGCGAAAATTTTAGTCTGCACAAATTTGCTGAATTTGTCAATTGCGGTAAGGACATATTTTATTTAGGAGATAAAGAGGTCTAGATGGACAGTATGTCCCGGGTATTTTGGAATGAGTGTAGAGAACAAAAGGGGCTTATTAGGATGTCTATCATATTTGCTGAATTTGCAGGTCGTGCAGCGTTTTAATAAATTTTTGATTTTAGAAGACATTTGGGGAAAGTAGAAACTTTCCAGCAGCTGGAGACGATTTTCTTCGGCGTTGCGGTGCGCTCTGCGGTGGGTCGCTAAGATTTTTTCCTCCTGCTCGACCTCGCTAATTATGTCTTCAACCAGCTCCTGTGTAAATCTTATACAATAGCTGCTGAAATGAAGAGGATATATTTCCTGGATTTTGCCCATGGTTTCTTCGTTCGTTAACAGTCCGTTAACTATATTTGGGTTAAGGCATCTTTTGAAGATATTTATAAGGTTAGAAGGAGTATAGTCGGGCTTTATGATCGTATGTCTTATATGATTGTCGAATGGATGGGTGATTTGATAGCTATCTTCCTGGCCTACTTTGAGAATAAGTTGATTCCTGAAGACATTCACAGGCGTTTCTACGGTAGGGATTAGGTTGTGAGAGGAACTGTAGTCGCTGTGTTGGGTTGCTGTGAGGGAGTTTGATTCTTTGGTTTGAGGTGGTCTCGAAAGGGCGTCAGCCACTATGTTCTCTTTACCCGGTTTACATTGGAGTTGATAATTATGTTCCTCGAGAATAGCCTTCCATCGTTTCATCTTCCCGTTTGTATTCTAACTGCTCAAAGCGTACGTAAGGGGTTGATGATCGGTATATATTATTACTTTGCGTGATCCATAAAGATAACTTCGCAAAGATTTCAAGGCCCAGATAATTGCCAGCATTTTCCTGGGAAAGCACGGCACAAATGGCGTATTCAGAGGCGTCAGTAGTAAGTTCCAAAGGTTTGTTAAAGTCAGGATGGGCTAAAATTACTTCTTTAGAGATTAGTGAGTTTTTGAGTTTTTGGAGAGCATTCAGTGCGGCTTCGTCCAGATGTATTAATTTTTTCTTGGAAAGGTATTTGGACGTACGTCCATCCTCCCCTCATAAGAGAGATGTCAGGGGCTTTGCCGTTTTGGCGTAATCACGTATGAAGCGTCGGTAGTAGCCTGACATTCCAAGGAAGGAGCGCAGGTCCTTCAGTGTCCTCGGAGGTGGAAAGTCAACAATCGCTTGGACCTTTTTTGGGTTTGTTTTAATGCCATATTTTCCGACAATAAATCCCAGGAACTCTATTTCTTCGTGTAAGAACTCACACTTGTCGAGCTGGATCTTTCAGATTTGCTGCTTGCAAAATTTCAAATACGTTTTCCAAAACTTCGAATATGTTTTGCTTCATTTTTGCCAAAGACTATAATGTCGTCGATGTATATGTAACAACGTATCCCTATTTCGTTGCGCAGAACATCATCTAGAGCCCTTTGAAATATCGAAGGGGCATTTTTTAGTCCAAAAGGTAAGCGGGTGTACTCGTATTTACCATTATTTATGGAAAAAGCTGTTTTTTCTATGTCAGAATCTTTGAGGGGGATTTGGTGAAAACCACTCTTGAGATCTATAATGGAAAAGAACTCATTTTTCCCAAGATTAGATAACACTTCGTTTATCTCAGGTATAGGGTACCTATCGGGGATGGTGATGGAATTCAACTTGCGATAGTCCACTAGCATTCGGTATTTTTTTTCACCCGATGTGTCTTCCTTTTTATTAACAATCCATACAGGAGAATTGTATGGAGATCTCGATGGTCTAATGATCCCATCGGCGAGAAACTTCCTTACTTCTTTTTCGATTTCGTCCTTCAGAGCCATTGGATAGGGATATGACTTTGAATAGACGGGATCATTTGATGTTGTCCGTATCTCGCCTTTAACTCTGGTGGTGAAGGTCAGGCTCTCATCAGGATCGGTGAGAAGGTTGGGAAAACGGTTGAGTAGGTTTATCAGTTTGTTTGAAGTTGTTTTATTTAGATGTTCCGTTCTTATGTTAATATTGTTTACGGATTCGGAGATATGTTGCTTAAGGGGAACGGTGACTTCGTTGTTAATAGTGCCCTTCGTATGAATAACAGCATTTAGGTCTTTTAGGGTATCATTACCGACGATTCCGTCGAATGAAATGAGGCTAGGCAATATAAAGAATTTGATTTTAGGTGTGGATAACCCGAAAGGTTGAATGTATGAATGTTGGGTAATTTTTGCGCTGCCTGCTACGGATTTTGCGAATAAGTCTCGACTATTGGGGATAGGGTTTTTTATATGGGGTGGTTGGATGTAGTTTGAACCGGTATCTACGAGGAATTTCAGTTGCTTGCCACTTCTCAATCTAAGTTGGAATTAGGGAAGCGAAGAGCGCTTCAATCTAAAAAATATACGTCATCTAGATGCTCGGTCATGTCTGTATTCGGGTTGTGAGTCCCACTGTTTATATCAGGAGGGTTATTGTCATTCTGGTCCGTCTGTTGTCGATCGTTCAAATCCGTCGGGAAAGGTTCGGTGTCGCCTTGCTGTAAGTAGTCTAGGAAACCCTCCTCGTCGGCTAGTCCTGAGTTACCAAACAGTTCCTCGTGAATTTCTGGTTCTATGTTATAGTTGTTGGTCGTAAAATGGGTTCGTTGGTATTTGTTAGGGAAATTCGGTGTGTTTTGTGGTCTTTTCTGCCCAAATCCGTATTCAATACGAGGTCTATTGATATAATTTGCGTTGCGAGATCGAATACTTTGATCTACATCCATTGGTTCCGGTCTATTGGGTTTAGGAGGCAATTGCCTTGGATTCGGAGCAAAAGGGGCTGGTTGCTGGTTAAAGAATCGAGGTACCTGTTAATGAAAGAATTGGGGTACTTGTTGATTGAAAAATCGAGGTGGTTGCTGGTTATAGAAACGAGGTGGCTGAGGAGCTAGTGGTTTGTTCACTAGCTTTGGATGAAAAAGTCGTCTTGGTGCTGGAATTGGGACTCGATTATGAACATTTGCGATTTGTCTCCTTGGTGGTACTGGTGGGGCGTGCTCGGAATGTTTCAGCATTCAGTACTGTGAATTGTTTGCATGCTGGGAACGGAAATCGATATTCTGAAGCTTTAGGCAAAGATGTAAGGCCTGCGGTAAGTCTACAGGCTCTCGGATGCTGAGAAGCCTAGGGAGGTCGCCTTTAAGTCCTCTCACAAAGGTATCTAATGCCTTGTCCCTGTATGATTGGGTCATTATATTAAGTTGGTCCTGATTCAAAGCTAAGGATCCAAGCTGATTTAAAATAAGGGACAGATGATGGTACACCGTTTGGTAGAGCTCCGGGATGGAATTGGTACCTTGGACCAGGGTGGTCATTTGGTACTCGAGCGTACCGAGGTCACGCTTATCTGCGTAATACAGCGTCAGGCACCTTGAGATTTTCTCCCAGTTAAGGGGAGTGTTGTACGACTCGAGGGCGATATCAGCGTGCCCCACTACCTTATTTCGAATTACCGAAAGGATACCATAGTATTTTGGTGATCCCTTCAAATGTTCGTATATTCTCAAGATATGGTCGACCGATTTTTTCCAGGAGCTAAACTCTCCTGGATGTCCGGAAAAGTCTCGTAGACTTTTCACAACTTCGGGTATTTTATCCATATCTGTAAGATTCCAGTCCACTCTGACGTTGATTGGGACATCAACATCATTGTTAATATCCGAGGCCGGGTTAAGCAGGGAATTAAATATTTGTCTACCCTCCGTTTGGAGGGTAGTTGCGACTATTTGCGCGATTATATGGCACATTTCATCTCCTACGACTTGATTTTGGGGTGTATTATTTGGTGCGACAGGGGGCACCGGCGGTGGATTCGGTGGATCCCCACCGAATTCGAGCTGAGAGGCTCTGATAAGATTATTTTCGTTAGCCATTTAGAAAAAGGGATTCGACAAGTTTACTGACACAAAAATTCACCGTATGGAAATGTACAAAGGATTAACCGATTTTTAAACCAAAAGCGGAAAGGTTCAGCAGATTATAGATTTTCGTTCGAAAAAGGAAACGAATTTTCACGCAAGCACAATTTTTAAATTGAATGTAACTTCGAAGATGTTGCCACAACAATCACAATTTTTCACTTCACTTAATAATATTTGTCACATAGATCACCAATTAGAATGCGAAAATAAAGTAGGTATATATATATGTATGTAAATGTATTCAGTTGGAATGGATTCGAATTTGCAAACATTTGTTTTTAATTGGAAAATTGCTAATGTTTATTTTTAATATAAAAATTGCAAATATTTAAATTTAAATTGCAAATATTTTGAAATAAAACAACAGTGGAAGACTTACAATATCAAGAGATAGGGATTTGCTTCCATCTGGGTGGTGGAGATTCCTGGATTTAGATATCGCTGCTGCTTCCGGATGTGTCCTGACCTTTAGGTGGTGTCAATGGATTTTTCTCCTTTTATTGGAGTAATTTGATCATTATCCTCCAGGGTATCCTCCGTTATATTTATTGACCGCTTAGCTGCTCCAATTGACCGTATCACTTTTTGGACAGGCTTGGTGTCCTGCCTTATTAAGGGGGCTGCCTTGGGCGACGTCGTGCTGGAGCCACTTTACGAGTAACGACCGTTTTTATTTCGGGGCGCTTTTAATTTGCAGTGGTACTTTTTAATAATAAATGTTATTCCAGACTCAGGAAAGTGTTTTAAGAAACTTTCTTTAAGGCTTCGTTCTCCAGTAAATCACGACGAGCTTCGTGGTCCCTGCTCGGCCGCCAATTAACTAATCCGGTAAAGTAAAGTTTAAAAAAATATATTTACAACACTTCGGTACAATACTTTAATGATCGCATAGAATTTAAAAACAGACTGAGAAGTTACATTGCAAGTACAATTCATTTTATGTGATAAAAATGTTTATGGTGCATTTTCCCGAATCATGGGAAAAGTTAAATGGTTGATGTTCCCATGGCTTGAATTCCGATGAATTTTATCTGGTTGGATAGGCATTCAGTCACGTTGCTGTATTTTGCTGAGCATATGGGAAGGTGTTGTTAACTTATACACCCTGTCCTACTTTTTAGGTTTAGGTAAAAATATATTATACAAACTCTATTAAAATCGGTACCTGTATATTTGTTTTTCTATTTTTGTATCATCGCCACATTTTTCAAAAACTAAACGAGTCACTATCATCAATCTTTATGACGAAATCAGGAAAGTTGATTTTATGTAAATTTTTTAGTCAAAAAAATGTAATATCAAGTGGCCACTCCATCTTCCGATATGACCCTTGAATTTTTTGATTTGAACAAAGTCTAGTGGGTTATCGAATGAAAGATTCCTATAAGATCTTTTAATATTAATTCGATAACTAGCTGAGCAGGCAAAGGGTAAGAAAACAAAAAAAAGGGATCCTTATATCAAATTGCGCACATGTGAATCTGACAATCTGGAGAAAGACAAATATGTGAATCTAACATGTATATGTGATAGCGTAGTACAAAATTCAAAATTAAGAGTTGACTACATATTTTAGACATGATATGTAAATGTGTATTATGGATCCGTTAAGAACAGTAGTGATTTAACCTACCTCAGCCAGCTAAGATTTCGAGCTGCACTGGAATGACCTTGGCTGACGACGCGTACGCGAACTGGCAGCTAGCTTTCTGCGGTGTCATGGAGCGGGTCTTTTTCGCCAACGCAATGTTTACACTACAAAATTATTCTTACGTGCACGATTTACAATGATAACACGACCTGACAGAACTCAAAATGGGTATTAATCTTTTCAGCCTAACTTACTGATGGCACAAGTCATCCTTCCGTTTTCAAAGGGAAATCTAACTCGTACCGGAAAATGGAGAACTAGATGGATTTGGTGCCCCTATGCATCCTCGCAACCATACGAAGTCCAGATTACTAGGCCCGTCTTCAAGGGCCTATCATCCCTTGGTATAGAAGCCACTAACCCAACAAGTGAGGAGGGTAACCCTGTAACGCCTAATGCACGCCGTTTGTGAATCTTTAACTTTATTCATAAACAAGTTTAAGTAGCCGGAGAGTGATCCTGCCAGAAGGGCATTGTAAAAAAATTAGTGGATCAAACAATATATTCTGCATATCAAAACTTGACTAATATACAGATTCGATAAATTGAGTTCGAAAAATTATTATGGTTATTATGATTTCAAGCTTGCCACGATTTTGTTTCCAGTGTTTTGACCCCATCACTTAGTTAGTCATGATAACACATAAATATTATCAACCATTTCCAAAATTTTTATCAAAATTCCTTCATATTTCTTTTCGGTGTGAAAATTTGAAGCGGGCGTCATTTCGCACCTACTGACCAAATCTTATGTTTCTAGCTTATGTAGTTTGCGAGAAAAAGTGGTGTGACGCACGGACAGACGACGGACGGACGGACAGACAGGACGCGATTTTAATAAGGTATTGTAAAATAATTTTACAATACCCTGCAAAGCAGAAACAAAGCCAAAACAAGTTTCTTTTCTGTGGAATTTTAGCTCCTTAATCTGTTCCATATTATTAATGTGACCCAGTACCAGATCATCAAAAGTCAATTGATCAATTGTAATGTTCAGATTCATTGCCGAGGGAATTACAAAATTCTGTTTAAAAACTTCTTCATTATTATTAAAAGTTCTTCCATTTATTTCAATATTACATTTATGAAAATTTAACAGATAGCTTCCCTTGAGGCTGAGAATTATATAATCACAAGTACTGTTCAGATATGAATTATTCTGGTTTTTCAACAAAATTGATCCTTTTCGACCTCTAAAATTTCTTGCTTAAAATTCTTTGCTTTTATACGCTTATTTTGGAAAATACATAAATCTGACATCTTCAACTTTTGTTTATTTAATTTCTTTCGTAAACATATATTATCAATTTTTACAATTTCTTATATTTCGAACACTAGTTCCTGGGATGCACTATTCTTTATTGGAGTTATTGATCTTGTTTTCGAATATTGGAGGTGGAAGTGGTCGCGACGTTGATGTCGACATGACCCACGCGCTCATTTGGCTTTTGAGGTGTTTGTAAAAATTTTTTTTACAAAGGCCTACTAGTTTCGCGACCTGTCTGTCCGTCTGTCCGTCCGTCCGTGCGTCACAGCTAGTTTCCTCAGAAACTATAGAAGCTAGAATGCTCAAACTTTGTAAAAAGGTCAGAAGTGATGGTCTCTCAAAAGTTAAGGCCTTAACAAAAATATAAAAATGTTTAAGGGGGGTCCCCCCTAATAACGAATTGGCCCTTAAAAAAATTTTGTATCAAAGGTAGTCGAATGGGGTATCAAATAAAAGGCCTTAATTAGATCTTTTAGAATCTGAAATAAAAAAATCATTTTATGAATTAGGGGGTCCAGGGGAAGGCAAAATGTACCCAAAATTTGTGCCCCCCCTCGCGATTGGACACCTTGTAGCCGAAAAATCTGAAAATTATCACGAACGTGGGCCTTCATGAGTACAAGGGCAACAAATACCTTAGAAATCGAAATTCGATCAACTTTGTTAATAATAGTAGGATTTGTAGATTTTACATTTTCGCCTATAAAATCAAAACGGTACCTTCAAACGTCTTGAAATTTTTCAATTATATAGACTGACATAAGATATATATGTTCACAAAATTTAATTGAGATCGAATCATCATCAAATGAGTTATAGCCATTTCAATTATATGGAATTACACCAACAATAACACGTGTTTATGGTTGATATAGGGTTTTCCAATAAGAGGTGTTATTTTAATATTAAAAGAATAATGCCATTTTTTAATATAAATGATCGAATGTTTATTTTATTATAAAGAAGAAGATATGCCGTTAATAGCAAATACTAACATCGGGTAAATAACTACTACGACACGCTTACAGGACCATATCCTCTTCATGAAATTTTGCATAACCAAATCGCCAAGTGGCTGCCCTATTTCCTCGGTAGCCTCACGAATTGCATCTTTGAGATATTGAATCGACGCTGGGCTTTTGGCGTAGGCCTTCTTTATCACGTGGCTCCAAAGGAAGAAGTCGCAAGGAGTTAAATCACAAGATCTATTTAAAATAATACCTCTTATTGGAAAATCCTGCATATATTTAAAATTGACTTAGGCACTTTTATTTTCTTTCATTTTTCATGAAAATTTAAGGAATAGTGTTTAACTTGAAAATGCTCAATTGGCCGAGCATTCAGAAAAATCATTTAAGCTAGATCGAAATGGCGGCTGCACTGTGCTTATGAAAGAAACTGTGCATCTTTTGTATAGGTTTGAACGATATCATATCAAGTGTTGGATGAATAATTCAAGTTATCGATTCACGCCATTAAAAAACTTGTTTCTAACCCTAGGATGTTTACAAAAACCTTCTGGTAGGAGCACTCTCCTGCTCAGTCAACTTGTTTATTTATCATTCGACTTGCATAATTAAATTAAATTACTTGCCTTAATAACTTATAATTTCAAGTTTCTTCGGAATCTGTTGAGAAACTTGGCTGCTAGAAGGCTACAGAATTAAAAAAATTTAAGTCACCCCCTATATGGGGAGGCCCCCCATAAACACTTTCAAATATTTTCTTGCACTACAAATTTCGAGAGGCACCACTTTTACCCACGTAGAAAATTTCCTCATTCTAGCTCATGTGGTTTGCAAGCAAACTTACTGTGACGCACGAACAAACGGACGGATGGATGGACAGACAGGCAAGTCACGATTTCATAATTTTTTAGGGTATTGTTAAAATATTTTAACAATATCCTAAAAATGGTCTGCTTTATAAATACTTCCAAGTTAAGTAATTTAAAACGTTTCCATGAAAATTATTCATTATTTCAGTTGCTATTAAACTAGCTAATTGCCCTTGCCTTCTGACATTTGGGGTCCGCCAGTTTGAATGCATGCATTTGATTTTGGATTATTTTAAATCTTTGTATGCTAGGGCCTCATCAATCAATGCGGCAAATCTCATTCAAATCAAAGTTTCACTCTAGACAGGGCAAAATTATTCAAATTTTAGTGAAAATAGGTGCTAAAAGTATTAGGTTTTAAAATTTCGACTTTTTTATTTTTCATTTGATTTAAAAGATTTTCCGCATAATATAAGAACTTTGTACAAAGATCCATAATCTCAAGTTTTATCAAAATCCGTTGGAAAATGTGACCGCTAGAGGGCCACTAAAACCTGAAAAAGTCGCATATTTAAACCGCCGCCATATTGAAAATTGCTTATGGATGATCACCAAGATGTCAAAGTTTCTAGATCTAATTGATTCCTATCTTAAAGTCAAATTTCATATACATCGGATCCAAATTGCAACTTTTAGAGGAGTTGAAAGTTTTGAAATTCACCTGGCCTTTACATAACTCTTACTTATAGTTCTATCAAAGTACCGAATTTCATTGACATTGGTTGAAAGCTTTGGTCAAAACTACAACAACAAAATTTTGCATGTTTTCGACCTTTGAGCGGTCGCCATTTTGTTTCTGCTGTACCGACTTTGGATTTTTTATTGTGAGATTCCATCATATACATCAGCAAATCTTTGTACCAAATTTCATCCAAATCGGAGCTATACTTTGGTCAGAACAAAAATCACGATTTTTCGTCTAAAATGGCCGCCATTTTGTTTTTGCCAGGCCGATATAGCTGCTTCACGAACTTAACCGAGATATTTACCCAATACACCTTTCCTGAAAATCTTGTGAAAATCTGCGCAAAATTGCAACCTCTAGCGTGGTCACAAATTTGGTTATATCCCATATATACGTGGGTCATTCAACAAGTACTTAGCCTACCACCCTAAGACGCGGCTATTACAAAAGAGTATATAGATATATATAGATACATATATATATATATATATATATATATATATATATATATATATATATATATATATATATATATATATATATATATATATATATATATATATATATATATATATATATATATATATATATATATATATATATATATATGATACTCTCCGCAGTAGGTAAATTGCTCTCGAGAAATTTACCTATAAGAGTAATTGATTGTACCACTGACAAACATTTTGTTTGCCTCTACTTTGTCGAATTTAAATCGAGCCGTCAAAATTTTGTTTGCAAAACTTTTGTTCTAGTTGATAATTCTCACAGCATCAACTTGATGGAAATCTGGGTAATGAGTTAAATCGATCTCGTCTTTCCGGTAGACATCTTCCACACCAGAAAATAGTCTAGGCTAATAACCGACATGGATGATCAGCCGCCATTGGCAAAGTGTCGAAATTCTTGTCCAGTGTGACATTTGGCTGCACTTAATCATTCAAACTGAACAGGGGATTTCCTCTCGATTTACTATAAGCTCCATAAAACTAACTCTTGATTCTTTAATGCATTATGAATAATGGATGATTCTATTGTAGACGTTCTTTTAAGCCAATAAAAGAAAAAATTTCCCGTGAGACATTTGTCAGCTCATCCATTTGATATACATTTTTGCCAATTTTTAAGCTGTTTCGGGCATTGATATTTCTTTGTAATTACGTTATATACCAAGCTTCCACGCCAATTTACACCATGAAATATGTGTGTTCTTTTCGGTCTATGTTTGATTTAGATCCGTGAATCGAATTAACTTCTGTATTATTTCAAAACTCAGAATCTTATAATTTATTTCGATAGAGGGCTAAACCTAAACACATGTTGTAATTTGCACATTGTGCCCTCTACGGTAAATTTAAACTTTCCAAAGACTGTTGGCAACAATGACAATGACATGACATGACAAGTTGGGTAAACAGACCTACGCTCATGTCAGAAGGGTTTTGTTTTCAATTTACAAAATGCGGTCACCAGATCGAATCAAATCAAGAAACATGTCAAAGACGATTTTATTGGAGAAAATATGAAATACGAAGATCATACTATTTTTAACAAAGTTGGACGAATTTCGACTTCTGAGGTTTTTGGTATTGTTATACTCATAAATATCTCCCTTGATAATTATTTCAGATGTCCATCCGCGACGGAGGAAACACATTTTCCATGTATTTTCCCCCCTGTGCCCCCACTGAAGAAAAAACTGACAGTTTAACAACTGTTTTGAAAAGCTCCCATGTAAACTTTCATTTCATACTCATATCGGCTACGTTTGATGAATTTTTTTTTCAGGGGCCACTCTCCTGTACTGAAATCATCGATTCATGGCCAATTTTTTCGAATCCTAGAATGGTTACAAAGCCCTTTTGCTAAGATCTCTCTCCCACCTCCTTGACTTGTTTCACTTATGAGCATTAATTGTAGGTACTCATCTTCAGTCATTCATTAAATTGAATCAAGTGTTCAAAGCATGCACCTTAAACGTTGAAGTTGGGAAAAAATAACTCAAAATTATTCAATCTTCGCATTTAAAATAGCCACTATTTTGTTTTACGGTTACTGATACCACTAGCTGAACCGATTCTCAAAGATATACATGACACCTATCATTCCTGAAATTTTCATGCAAATCCTAGCAAAACTGTAGTGTCTGAGTCGGTAAAAAGCGCATGTTGTTCCATAGCCATATGTTGCCACAGTAATAAATGCAGCGCATATTGCTCTATATTAATACAGGAAAATTCAAGCCGCTATAACTTCGCTAAGTATGATTCAATCCTTATGAAACTTTCAGGATAGATCAATCTTATAAATAGACATCTACGTACTGAATTTCATTGAATTTAAAGGTACCGTTAAGATTTTATTCAAGAAAACATAAATTCCGTAAATCATACTATTACTAACAAAGTTGAGCTGATTGCGACTTCTCACGTATTTGTTGTTGTTGTACTCACCAAGGCCTACATTCCTGATTTTTTTCAGATTTTTCGGATCACAGGTGTCCAATCGCGAGGGGGGGGGGGGGACAGAAATTTTTCGTGTATTTCCCCTCCCTGTGCGTCCTTCGAAGCTAATTTTGCTAAACTAAGATCTGTTTTGAAGAGTTCTCATCAAGACCTTTCATTTGATACCCATATCGGCTACCTTCAATGAAATTTTTTTTTTCGGGGGGTCACTCTCCTATATGGGGAGACCCCCTTAAATACCTTATAAATTTTTTTGTAGTTGAACTTTAAAGAGATCACCACTTTACACCTACACACAAAATTTGATGTTTCCGAGAGAAACTGCTGTGACACACGGACGGGCGGACAGACTGGTCGCGAAACTAGTAGGGTTTTGTAAAATTATTTTACAAAACCCTAAAAAGGGATGACGCAATTTCAATGATATGACTCCTTCGTGCCCCAGTTACTCGCAAACAGATAAAATAGGAACAAAGGACGTTTTAACACAATATACGGTGAAAAACTCAACAATATCGGGAAAATTCTCTTGAAAGAAAGAAATGACGATGACAGATAGAAAACCTGAATATCCCAACTTAAATCCCAACCAGGAACGACTTTCAAACACCCTCCAATCATTTGTTTAATAGCTTGTTGTTTCTCCAACGGGAGCCATTAGATTTTATGCCCAACTAAATGTAAGAGAAAACACTGAATTCAGGTCACTAAACCTTTCATTCACTTTCAACTAGCACTTTTCCAGGCATTTTAACAATCTTTTTTGACTATTCTGAGAGCTTTCAATGGGTTCCCCAAACTTTCTACCAGAATTTTTCATCTTTTACTTTTCCTGAGTCACCAGCAAAAAACTCCCGCTACCGATAGCAGACAAGATATGACACAACTTGTATAACAACCACTCGTTTTGCCCGGCTAGTTTATAGAGCATATACATAACATGTAAGTTCATCTAAAACCAATCTAGTGGGTTTTGTTTGCCTTGACGGCTATTTCACTCTGACCTATTTACACGATGATCTAGATAGAATATTCGCTTAGTTTAACAAAGCAAAATTATTCGTAAATACAGATATCGCAAATTCTCATGGTAGTATATTGGATAATCTAAAAAGTATTGAGCCTCTTTTGTCACTATATGGTCAGAGCATATATACTAACTAGCACCTGCAATCGAGGAGCTGTCAAAATGAAAAGAGAGGCAAATAAACGTGTGAAATATGGATTAAAGTTTACCATGTGTTGGTAAAATTGCAAGCAAATTCAAGTTTTTGTTTACCATACATCCCCACTTTTAGTCTAATTCTCTCAACTGCATAAGTACCGTAAGAAATAAAATTTGTTCTAATTGCAGCTGCTATTTAGTAGATATGCTCTGATATGGTGTTCGTTGTCATATATCGTTTATTGTCATTTATGATAAATTGACATGCGTTTGAAAGGTGACGTGCCAGTCTGCAATTTTTGTCAAAAAATTCATTCATTATTTAAAAATGAGTGAAATTTCTGAAAAAACTCGTTATATTTTACAAGATCACTAAGATCAAGGTAAGAGTACATGGCAGGCTCGTGGAAAAATTTGTGGTGTCTACGGTCAAGATACTTTATGAAAAGTTACAGCCAAGAGATGGTTCGCTCGCTTTCGTTCTGGAAATTTTGATGTCAAAGATGCACCTCGTTCAGGTCGACCAATCACTGGAAAAATAGATGAAATCTTACGAAAAATTGAAGAAAACTGACATTTAAACCACCATGACATTGCTGACGAATTAAATATGCATCACCAAACAGTTTTGAACCATTTAAGTAAGGCTGGATATACAGAAAAGCTCGACCGATCGACCGAATTTCAATTTGCGAAATGCTAATAAAACGCAGCAAAATCGAGCCATTTTTGAAGCAACTCATTACGGACGACAAAAAATGGGTAAGATACGAGAATATTGTTCGAAAAAGATCATGGTCAAAATAAGGTGAATCATCACAAACGACTTCAAAGCCAGGATTGACACCAAATAAAGTTATGCTGTGTGTATGGTGCTATTGGAAGGGGATCATTTATCATGAGGCGCTAGAACCTGGCCAAAACAACAGTTTGGCTCTTTGTTGGCAGCAATTAACCAGATTGCAACAAATAACCGGCCAGAATTCATCAATAGAAAGGGCGTTGTCTTCCATCATAACAATGCCAGACCACACACATCTTTGATGACCCGGGGAAAACTGACAGAGCTTGGCTGGGAACTTTTGATGCATCCACCGTATAGTCCGGAGCTTGCACCATCAGACTACCATTCGTTTCGGTCTCTGCAAAACTTCACTTCAAAAATGGACTGTGAAAATTACTTGGCCAAAGTTTTCGCCGATAAACCACAGAAATTCTACACCGATGGAATAATGGCTCTACCCAGAAAATGGCAAAAAGTCATAGATAGGGATTGCAATCCAGCACCAATTTCAATCCGGTCAGATCTGGCTGGATTTTCATCAATCCGACGGGATCCGACCGAATCCGGCCGGATTTATAACATCAAAACAACTTTTAACAGTATAAAAGATGTTTCAGTGAGTACGATAATATTACAAAAAGCCAATTTGTTTATAAGAAATCGACTTTATCTTCTGATTAAAAATTCAGCGATGAGTACAAATAAAGTCAACTAGTATTTAGTGTTACACACTATATTCTTTATATTAGTAATGATAACAATTTTAATTTAGTCTCACTCGATTTCAAAAAGAACATCACTAAAGATTATCTTATAACTTACTTTTTGCAAGTTACTTATATTACCTAAATCTAATTTAATCAATTTTCCAATTTCTTTATAGTCCAGCCAAATAAGACTTTGAAGGTTACAAAAATTCCCATAGAGCTAAAAATTGGTATGCATGTTCAGAGTACTATTATAAATTAATTATGAAAAGTCCCCATCAATCACCTTTGTGCAAAAAATTTTATTGATGGTGAAAGTTTGCAAAAATAGGTTTTTCGCGTTTTTCAGCTAAACGGTGAGTTTTACAGCAAAAATAGCTCAGACAAAAATTGTAGATCATCCGACTCTCTGCAAAAAATTTCTTCACGCTTTTTCTCATAAGTTTTGCCATTTCCGTGATATAGCGGTTGAAAGAATTGAAAAAAATATATGTACTTTTATACACATTTTTGAACCGTTATACGAGTAAACATATGAGTCCCTATGTCTTATACATACAAATTATAAAATTCTTAGAATATAAATGAATGTCAAAAACTCCGCCCCTATTTTCATTTAGTCGCATTGGCCTTGAGTAACATCTGTCTCCCATTCAATTGTCAGCGTGGCGATGCTCGTATACCTGCTCCATTTCAAAGATCTCATACTCAACAAAATGTTGTTAGTCGTAAGCATTCCTTCTTAGTGACAACTCGTGGCTATCGCTTATATTTTGCAACAAAGTTTGTGCATTTTACTGTTTAAAAAAAATGTCGCAATTCTGCTTGATTTGTAGTCAACCTTTGACTGAAAGTGGATTTGTTACTGTTGATCGCGGCATGAAAGTATTATTGATGCAAGTATTGAAAGAGGTGATGAGTTTTTGGAGTACCTGAAAGACCAGACATCTGTAAAAATTCATGTGCAGTGTCGAAAAAATTATAATCGAAAAAATAGCATTGATGCCGTGAAAAGACGGCGCCAAGGAGAAGAAGCTGGTTCATCAAAAATCAGTCCTCCTCGTACAAAAGATGCTCAACAACATCTATTCCGGGTATTATCAAGTTCAAGTGTGGCTTGGTAATAAAATGGATCCAGAAGATAGTCGTGCTCCAATGTGGAATCGTTACTAGATGAGGATAATTACGATATCAGTGATGAGCCATATGATGCATCACTTATAGAACATATTTGTATCCAGCAGGAAGATGAACAAAAGGAAGATGAAGAAAAAGAAGAAGAAGAAAACGAAGACAGTACACTAGAAGTTCCATGGGATTATTATGAATCCGACGAATAATTTTTCAAAATTATTTTTTCATTTATATGTTACATACTTTACACAGCTTTCATCATTTTCAATACTCAATTTGAATTCAATAGGATCACAATAAATCGTGAAATAAGCCTACCGGGGAAACCACGTTAAAAAAAACCGCCAAGCACACTACCTCATAGGTCGTGTGGAAACGTGTGCATATTACGAATAAAATATTTTTTTCAATTCTTTCAACCGCTATATCACGGAAATGGCAATACTTATGAAAAAAGTGTGGAGAAATTTTTCGCAGAAAATTGGATGATCTACAATTTTTGTCTGAGCTATTTTTGCTGTAAAACTCACCGTTTAGCTGAAAAACGCGAAAAACCTATCTTTGCAAACTTTCACCATCAATAAAATTTTTTTGTACAAGGGGGATTAATGGGGACTTTTCATAATTCATTTATAATAGTATTTTGAACATTCATACCATTTTTAGCTCTATGGGAATTTTTGTAACCTTACTTCTATTTTAAGGACTAATTTGACTGGCCTATTACGCTAAGCAGTTTTACTGTCATTGGTTTGTTTAATGAATAGCACAATCATCACAATACCCAATATTTTTCAATATACTTACTTTAACAAGTATTTTGGGTAAAAATATTATAAAAAATTAAGGTTTGTTTCGAAAAAATGATGATGAAAGAAGCAAATAGTGTTGATCGTGTCATCTCTCAATCGGCTTCTTAAAGAGTTACAAATGTAGCCAGCTGCTGAAAAGGCCCTTTTAGCTTCTACACTTGCCAGTTTTATTATTAATAAATCGTCGTAAAGTTAAGATAAATATTGCCCTCGAGCTCCTTCACTTTCAAACGCTGTCACTTCCTTCTTCAGTACTTTCTCGAAATTGATCTCTTTGTTGATATTTGTGGTATACGTTTTCGATAATTCCAGATAATTCAGTATTTAACATTGTCTTGAGCAACCAACTTCGCTGAAACAAATTTTAGTTTTGTTTCAGCAGTTAATAGGGTCGCATCTCTTCTGCATAAAGTGTCTACAACGCACACAAATGGCTGCAAACTGTCAATCAGGTCTTTAATTTTCGACCATTCTAGGTCACTAAATTTTTCCTGAGATCCCACAGGGTCTGAATAATAAGTAACCGGACTGACCTCAGGAAATTTTTTATTGGCAAACTATGTACGATTTTTCTTTAAAAATCTTCAAAGTAGTCCCCATTGGAGTCGTTAACATGCTGATACCGGATTTTCCAATCCTCGAACGCTCCCTGGAAGTCGGCAACTTCCATGCTGTCTAGAGCCCTCATCGTAGCACGTTGAACGTTTTCCAGAGTCCCGAACCGCGTCCCCTTAAGGTGTCTCTTGATCTTGGGGAACAGAAAGAAGTCCGCTGGTGCCATATCCGGGCTATAAGGAGGCTGTGGCAACGTTGCCCTCGACTGTTTGGCCAACTGCTCGGCGACGAGCAGGCAGGTGTGCGAAGGAGAATTGTCGTGATGGAGGATCCATGAATCGGCAATCTCCGGACGGACTCGGCGAACCCGGGTGGTTAGTCGACGGAGCACCTCTCTGTAGTACTGGCCATTTACAGTTTGGCCGGGTGGCACAAACTCTTTGTGAACAATGCCTTTCACGTCAAAGAAAGCAATGAGCATTGACTTCACCTTCGATTTTCTCATGCGCGCTTTTTTTGGCCGTGGTGACGCCGGTGTGTGCCACTCCAAACTCTGTCGCTTCGTCTCAGGATCGTATTCGAAAACCCACGTCTTGTCTCCTGTAATAATGTGGTTAAAAACTCTGGTTCGGTTGCTCGATCGTACGCTCCATTTTCACTCCGATGACGTAACTGAACACGCACTCCGCTCTCGCTCGATGCTATCTCTTCGAGCGCTTGTAGGCAACTGCTGCAGCCCGCTTCCCTTTACCTAGACCCCCACCACCACTACAGCACCAGATACCGGTTAGCAGACGCTTTGACGGCGCGGGGCAGGCTCAGTCCGGTTACTTATTGTGCAAACCCTGTATGTTATTAAATACAGATATACATTTCATCCTTAACACTATGACTTTATCAGTGTAACTACCCTTTTCTGGACTAATCCTCAACTATTTATCTAAATTACTTTTTATAATTTAAAAGTTTATCAGACCCCCTAGCTAAATCTTTGTTTAGAAGATTTATTACAGGTACTCGTATATTTCTTATTTCTATAGTTTCACTCATGTCCAATTCATTCACCTTTCTTACCTGTTTTATAACTTTCAAACTTTCAGCGCTTATCGTATGATTACTTTCGATGACGTGTCTGTCTACGGTCGACTTTACCTGATGCTTGTTGTTCCTTCTCCGCAATCCTACGTCTTTCATGTGCTCGTCAAATCTTACTACCGCTAATCTCTTTGCCTGCTCTATAAACACTTTGTTGCAATCTCCGCATGAAATTTTATCGATGCCGCTTTTTTCGAGGTCTTCAATTTGGTCGTTTACGTTGCTAAGCCATTTATTCAATTGCATACCGCTTCTTGCAACTGCGTCTGTATCATATTTGCTGAACATTTTTTGAAGGTCCCTATGCATATCCAAGAACACTATACTCACTCTTCGTCGTTGATTTCTATCGTTATATATTTCCTAATTTGTAGCTATCAATTTTTCTCATGGATCATTCGCTTAATTGTTTCTGCTTCATACCCTTTTTTTGTGCCGTATCCATGATTTAAATCAAATCCTTTTGGAAGTTCACCTCATTCATTGGTACTGTTAACAACCTGTGGACCATACTACGGAATGCCGCCATTTTATACTGATACGGGTGATACGAAGTATTTGGTATCATCCTCTGCGTCGTCGTTGCCTTCCAGTGTATTGCAAATTCTGTTCCGTCCCTGCTTTTGATTAACATTAAATCCAAGAACAGCAATTTTACTTCTTGCTCGATTTTGACAGAAATCCTCATTTAAGATTGAAACTTATTCATATACTCCAGCTGTTCATTTATGTTTTCCTTGTTCATCACAGCCACGGTGTCATCCACGAACCTTGGTCACAGTTTTGGAAACATCCGCTTTTCCAGTGCCGCCATAAATACTCGTATTTCTGCTAGCATTGTAGGTTCTTTTGTTGTTGCGATTCCATACAATAGAAATGGCTATAACTTACTTGATTACGATCTGATTTCTATGAAATTTTGTGGGCGTAAGGATCTTACACGAGTCTGTGCAACTGTTAAATGTTAACGATTTTAGGATACAAATTTGATATTAGGGGGAAATGAAAATTTACAAATCATACTATTATAAACAAAGTTGCGTGAATTTTGATTTCTGAGGTATTTATTGCCCTTGTACTCAAAAAGACCTACCGCGAGGGTTAGACGATACACATTTTGCATAAAATGATGTTTTTTTTCGGCTTGAGGAGGTTACTTCCTTAAAAAATTTGAAATGTTTGATAAGACCTAAACCTTTGAGAGACCACCAATTCTGACCTTTCCACAAACTTTGAGTTTCCTCGACTCGGACAGACAAACGGGATGTGAAACTAGAAAGCCTTTGTAAAATTTTTTCACAAAGCCCAAAAAATAAGCAGGTAGATAACAGGTCCCAAACATACCGACCGTCTCATCAATCTAAGGATTGATCAGACTAAAATGATATCGTGGGGCGCGTGGAATTTCTACTATATACAGTAAACCGCTCATATCATTAAGTTTATGCTTTGGATGCATCTTCTCAATAGTCAACTTACTCGTCTGCATGGGACATCACAGAACGATCATTTGCATCTTACTCAGCTTACGCTACGCCCTGCGATTTTATTTCAGTCTGATCAATATCTGATATATAAGAAGAGTGATCTAATGACTTGTATCGGGTACGTATTTGATTATATTTTAGCTTTTAGTAGATTATCTGCATCGTTTACAACAAACCGTATAACATACATTTTTAGGGTTTTGTAAAATAATTTTACAAAACCCTGCTAGTTTCGCGACCAGTCTGTCCGTCCGTCCGTCCGTGCGTCACAGCAGTTTTTCTCGGAAACTACTTAAGCTAGAAACATCAAATTTTGTGTGTAGGTGTAAAGTGGTGATGTCTTTAAAGTTCAGCTACAAAAAAAATTTATAAGGTATTTAAGGGGGTCTCCCCATATAGGAGAGTGACCCTTCGAAAAAAAAAGTTCATTGAAGGTAGCCGATATGGGTATCAAATGAAAGGTCTTGATGAGATCTTTTCAAAACAGGTCGTTTGGCAAATTTTGCTTCGAGGGGCGCACAGGGAGGAAAAATACACGAAAAATTTGTGTGACCCGAAAAATCTGAAAAAAATCAGGAATGTAGGCCTTGGTGAGTACAACAACAACAAATACGTAAGAAGTAAAAATTCACTCAACTTTGTTAGTAATAGTATAATTTATCGATTTTATGTTTTCTTGAATAAAATCTTAACGGTACCCTTAAATTCAATGAAATTCAATACATAGATGTCTATTTATAAGATTGATTTATCCTGAAAGTTTCATAAAGATTGAATTATATTTAGCAAAGTTATAGCGGTTTGAATTTTCCTGTATTACTATGGAACAATATGCACTGCATTCATTACTATGGCAACATATGGCTATGGAACAACATGCGCTTTTTACCGACATAGACACCACAGTTTTGCTAGGATTTGCATGAAAATTTCAGGAATGATAGGTGTCATGTATATCTTTGAGAATCGGTTCAACTAGTGGTATCAGTAATCGTAAAACAAAATAGTGGCTGTTTGAAATGCGAAGATTGAATAATTTTGAGTTATTTTTTCCCAACTTTAACGTTTAAGGTGCATGCTTTGAACACTTGATTCAATTTAATGAATGACTAAGGATAAGTACCTACAATTAATGCTCATAAGTGAAACAAGTCAAGGAGGCGGGAGAGAGCTCCTAGCAAAAGTGTTTTGTAACCATTCTAGGATTCGAAAAAATAGGCCATTAATTGATGATAACAGTACAGGAGAGTGGCCCCTGAAAAAAAAATTCAACAAACGTAGCCGATATGAGTATGAAATGAAAGTTTTCATGAGAGCTTTTCAAAACAGCTGTTAAACTGTCAGTTTTTGCTTCAGTGGGGGCACAGGGGGGAAATACGTGAAAAATCTGTTTCCTGCGTCGCGGATGGACATCTGAAATAATTATCAAGGGAGATATTTATGCGTATAACAATACCAAAAACCTCAGAGTTCGAAATTCTTTCAACTTTGTTATGAATAGTATGATCCTCGTATTTCATATTTTCTCCAATAAAATCGTCTTTGACATGTTTCTTGATTTGATTCGATCTGGTGACTGCATTTTGTAAATTGAATACAAAGCCCTTCTAACATGAGCGTAGGTCTGTTTACCCAACTTGTTTTACTTATTTTATTCAAATGGCATGTTCTAGTGTTCGGAATTATTTTAAATTTTGTCGTTGCTTATCTTTTGTACTCGTACCTTTGCCTCTTGTTGCTGAATCTTCTTTTTTAATGTTCCCTCAAAAATTGAATCAGATTACTTCAATTTATTACAACAAATTAACTATATGATTGCAAAATTCATTTGGAAAAAGAATAAACATGCAACTGTTGTCCGTATTCATATGCTCTTACATAAATATAAATCAGCCTTCAACCTAATCAATTATGATCGATTCATTGATTGGCTTTGGTAAATGCATGGAGCGTTTATTTTTGACACAAAATTAATTTCCCTTACCCATTTGCCCTTCTAGTCGATCCATGTCTACTTTCCTTGCACAATATCTTATTTATTCCATCAAAATTTAAAATACATTTTTCATTATGTTCGTGACATTGATATTTATATTATTTTCAAGCCATATCCTGCAAACCACAAAGCTTCAATGCCTGAAATGTCATCGAACTCAGTATTTGAAATTCTTTTCAAGGCAAGAAAATTGATTTTTTCATGAAAAATTACTTTTCTTTGGTCTGATACGATGATTTTCAATTTCCCTGTCTTGCATTTAAAAAAGATACCCAAAGAATTGATAATATTAAGGATAACAATCATTTTTGGCAATTGATACTGTAGTATAAAGATTGCAGATTTTTTATATTAAAAAATGCTATTTTCAAATATTAAGAATGCTAACGATGATATTCAAGGGAAGATGTAATTTGTAATTCCTCTAAAACTGTCTTTCAGTTCCCACTGAAGAAATTTGAGACGATTAATTTCCACAGACTCTCGGCTTACGTTCTGGTAAAAGATCCACACAGTACTATTTCCATCTACTTTTAATGATGCGTTATGCATGTCTTATCTCAAATTTCAAAAATCATTGTAATACACTTTCGTAACACGTGTATGATATGCTCAAAGTTCATGTTATGAAATTAAGGCCAATTTTTTGGAGGAGGATAAAAACAAGAAGAATATTGAAAGATTATCGAGCGAAAATATTCTTGATACCCAAAAGGTAATCGGATTTATTCGGCTGAAGTGATTTAAGCTGATACATTTGGTTCTTGTTCAGATACAAGGAGTTGAGAATTTCTTGGACGAATATGTGTTGCGTGTGATTTGTTTTTAAAGCAGTCAATAACGTCTGAGGGAATCTATGTTTTATCCTGAATTCGGTAATATTTCTTCATAACAAGTGGAAATTATGTAGATAGTAGACGACATTCTTTAAGATAAAAACATATTGGATTCCCTCCATGTACAGTAATAAAAGTATTTTTAATTGAGAAACTAAAAATAAGAAGAAAGAGCAGGAAAGTGCTCCTGCCAGCGGAGTTTTGTAAATAATTACTAGTTTTCATTTGAAATATGTCTAATTTTGAGAGAAGATACACGTTGTTTTACATACTTTGATTCCCCTGTACTCCGCAGCACTATTGCCCTTATTTTAACACACAATTTCAAAGTCTCCATCAAGATACTCATATCAGCAACTTTTACAATTGTTTTAAGACCCTTCCCCCAAGCGCTGTAAGCGATTAAAACTCCTTCCATTTCAAACCAAACAACCTGCACTTTAGTTTTCCTAAGTGGAAGTGCAATTTGCTACAGATCGCGTCCTTTTGGATACCGCAAAATTCAATCCTGTCATTTCAAATTTGGATTTCAACGCTTTGGAATATGTAGCTGACATTATGGGTAAGCTGCCAGCACTCAAATTGACGAAGGTTTTAATAGACGTAAGCTAGGAGACAATCGTCCATCACCGTTTTACTGCGAAATTCTGTCATTCGCTGAAGAACAGTTGCCAGCGGCGTCACTACGTATATTGTGGTAACGGAGATTACCACTCCGAGTTAGACCAGTCTTGACAGTGGCTAGTGATTTCAAAATTAAGGTTTTAATTGAAATGACCAATCGAATTACGGATATATCTAGTGTCGCGCCATAACCTACTGTGTTCGCGATAAGAAAAGACACCCAAAGTGTAACAGGAAAACCCACATTGGAAATGTTGATGGAAAGAATCAAAAAACTGGACAGACATGTACGCAGAAGCTTTAGTCAATCTCATTCGATATCCTGACCAGCTGAAAAATATGATACAAGTGTCTACTACTATCATCGAAAGTTGGGTAGAAAAGTAAAGAAGTGTCGTAAGCTTTTTTCCTTTATAAATCCAAAAGCGTCGGAAAACTAAAGACACCATCGCAAGATTGTGTGTTCAGCGATGGTAGAAAAAGGCAGAACCATTGTTAATTACCGATAAAAATACCAGAATGACTTTCTTAACTGGCACGGGTGCGGACATCAGTGCTATTAAACTCAAAGCGTTTCAAAGATGCTGCAATGGATTATCTTCTTTACGCTACCAATGGATCGATTATCTAAAAGTTTGGTGAAACATTATTAGTACTGGATTTGGGTCTCTACACACAATTCAAATGGACCTTTCGCGTTGCAGAGGTATCACAACCAATCATTGGTGCAGAATTTTGCAATATTTCAACTTATTAGCTGATCTTCGATAAAATAGTTTTTTTGGACGGTGATAAATAATAATAGAAACCGCAGCTCTAGTTGTTTTGACAATTATATCTACAATTTCAACTATATTGAAAAATGACAAATCCCGCCAAATACTCGCTTAATTTTCATCCATCAAAAATTCACACGCCACGTTACTCGTCAAAGAACATACTAAAACATCAGATAGTTACACACGAAACGCCAGTTGCTGATCGCCCTAGACGCTTAACACAGGAAAAAGATGCAACAGCAAAGGAATAGTTCAAGCACATGGTAGAATTTGGAGTGTGTCCATTACATTTGGTACAAAAGAAAAATCAAGAATGGAGACTTTGTGGCAATTACTGCCGTTTGAACGCTATCAAAATTCCAGATCTCTATTCAATAGCTAACGTTAAAGGTTTTGCCAGCAATTTGCATGAAAAATGCAATGATAATTCCTGCTTATCATCAGGTTTCTGTTGCAGACGACGACATCTCAAAGACCGCTGTGATCACTTCATTTGGTTTGTTGGAATGTATTTGCATGCCATTTGGGCTGAAAAACGCTGCACAGGTCTTCCAATCGTACAAAAATACGTGCTTTAAGTTCTTGACTTTTGCTTTGTCTACTTGGATGACAAATTGGTTGCCTCGAAAAACCTGCTGGAACGTAAAACAAGTTGGGTAGACAGACCTATGCTCATGTCAGAAGGGTTTTGTACTCAACTTACAAAATGCAGTAACCAGCAACGAATAAAATCAAGAAACATGTCAAAGACGATTTTATTGGAGAAAATGTGAAACTCGAGGATCATACTATTTTTAACAAAGTTGAAAGAATTGTGACGTCTGAGGTATTTGTTTTACTTATACCCATAGATATCTCCCTTGATAATTTTTCCAGATTTTTTAGAAACACATTTTTCATGTATTTCCCCCCCTCTGTGCACCCACTGAAGCAAAAAATGTCAGTTTAAGAACTGTTTTGAAAAGCTTGCAAAGAGAACTTTCATTTGATACTCATATCGGCTACCTTTCATGAAATTTTTTTCAGGGGCCACTCCTCTGTACTGCAAGCATCGATTCATGGCCTATTTTTTCGAATCCTAGAATGGCTACAAAGCCCTTTTGCTAGGAGCTCTCTCCTGCCTCTTCGACTTGTTTCAACTGTATGTAGTCATCCTCATGATATCTTTCATTCCTGAAATTTTCATGCAAATACTAGCAAAGCTGTAGTGTCTAAGTCGATAAAAAGCGCATATGGCTCCATAGCCATATGTTTCCATAGTAATATAGGGCATATTGTTCCATAGTAATACAGGAAAATTCAAATCGCTATAACTTTATTAAATACTATTCGATCTTTATGAAACTTACAGAAAAAATCAATCTTATAAAAAGTCATCCGCTTGCTAAATTTTATTGAATTTAAGGGTACCGTTTGGATTTTATTCAAGAAAATATAAAATCGATAAATCATACTATTACTAACAAAGTTGAGTGAATTTCGACTTCTCATGTATTTGTTGTTGTTATACTCATTAAGGCCTACATTCATGATTTTTTTCAGATTTTTCGGATGGAAGGTTTCCAATCGCGAGGGGGGGGTACGCGAAAAGTTCGTACATTTCCCCTTCTCCTGCCCCCCTCGGTACTTGGAAGGCAATTTTAAGACTTTTTTTGAAAAGATCTCATTGAGACCTTTTCAATGACACCCTACTCGACTACCAATGTTGAAAATTTTTTTTTGAGGGGTCACCTCCCTATACGGGGTGACCCCCCTTAAACCCCTTTGAAAAATTTTTTCACTGCTGAACTTTCAAGGGGTCACCACTTCTGACCTTTCCACAAAGTTTCATGGCTGTAGCCTCTATAGTTTCGGAGAAAAAGTGCTGTGACATACAGACGGACGGACGGACGGACGGACGGACGGACGGACGGACAGACGGACAGACGGACACAGGTCGTGATTGCAATAGGGTTTTGTATTTTAGTACAAAACCCTAAAAAACATCCTAATACATTATTTGCGAATATGGAATCAAGGTGAACTCGAATAAATGCAACTTTGGAGAAGAGAAAGTCAAATATTTGAGTTAGCAACAATGAATTTCAACCACCTCCAGCTAAAGTAAATAACATCCTAAACGCAAAGAAGCCGAAAACTATTGTTGAACTGCGAAGATAGTTGAGACCCTTGAAATTTATCGAAAATTTATGAAAAATGCCGCCAAAGTATTGCAATCACTTAACGCTCTACTAAAACAGAGCAAACAAGTTGAGTAAGCAGAAGAGTGCTCCTACCAGAAGGTCTTTGTAAACATCCTAGGGTTAGAAATAAGTTTTCTAATGGCGTGAATCGATAACTTGAATTATTCATCCAATACTAAGATATGAAATCGTTCAAATTTATACAAAAGATGCACAGTTTCTTTCATAAGCACAGTGCAGCCGCCATTTTAATCTAGCTTAAATGATTTTTCTGAATGCTCGGCCGATTGAACATGTTCAAGTTAAACACTATTGCTTAAATTTTCATGAAAATTGAAAGAAAATAAAAGTGCCTAAGTCAATTTTAAATATATGTAGGGTTTTCCAATAAGAGGTGTTATTTTGAATAGATCTTCTGATTTAACACCTTGCGACTTCTTCCTTTGGAGCCACGTGATAGAGAAGGCCTATGCCAATAGCCCAGCGTCGATTCAAGATCTCAAAGATGAAATTCGTGAGGCTATCGAGGACATAGGGCAACCACTTTGCGATTTGGTTATGGAAAATATCATGAAGAGGATATGGTCCTGTAGGCGTGTCGTAGTGATTATTTGCTCAATGTCAATCATCGCTATTAACGGCATATCTTCTTCTTTATAATGAAATAAACATTCGACCATTTGTATTAAAAATGGTAGTTTTCTTTTAATATCAAAATAGCACCTCTCATTGGAAAACCCTATATCAACCATAAACACGTGTTATCGTTGTTGTAATTCCATATAATTGAAATGGCTATAACTCACTTGATTATGATTCGATCTCAATTAAATTTTGTGAACATATATATCTTATGTCAGTCTATATAATTGCAAAATTTCAAGAAGTTTGAAGGTACCGTTTTGATTTTATGGGCAAAAATGTAAAACTACAAATCATACTATTATTAACAAAGTCGAGTGAATTTTGATTTCTAAGGTATTTGTTGCCCTTGTACTCATAAAGGTCCACATTCATGATAATTTTCAGATTTTTCGGCTGAAAGGTGTCCAATCGCGAGGGGGGGGACACAAATTTTGGGTACATTTTGCCTTCCCCTGGACCCCTTAATTCATAAAATGATTTTTTTATTTCAGATTCTAAAAGTCCTAATCAAAACCTTTCATTTGATACCCCACTCGACTACCTTTGATGAAAAAAAATTTTTAAGGGCCAATTCGTTATAAGGGGGGACCCCCCTCAAACATTTTTTAAATTTTTGTTAAGGCCTTAAATTTTGAGAGACCATCATTTTTGACCTTTTCACAAAGTTTGAGCATTCTAGCTTCTATAGTTTCTGAGGAAATTAGCTGTGACGCACGGACAGACGGACAGACGGACGGACGGACAGACGGACGGACAGACGGACAGACAGGTCGCGAAACTAGTAGGTCTTTGTAAAAAATTTTTTTACAAAGACCTAAAAATGATAAAACGACAATGATTTGGAATAAGTCACAGAAACAGCGTTTGAGAGAAGTAAAAGCTATAGTCATTCCTAGTCATCCTGTACTCGACGCTCCACTAGCACTAAGTACATATGTTTCAAATTTTACCATGTGAGCGATATTGGAGCAGTATTAAGAAATAGAGTGGAAACAAATTGGATTTTTTTTTCAAAAAAATTTAGCAATGCACAAAAAATACAGCGCGTACGACCAGGTGATTCAAGCAATACTTTTAGCGATAAAGAATTTTTGAGAAAAGATAGAAGGGAGAGCATTCGTAATAAAACGGGTCATAAGCCCCTAACGTTTGCATTTACAAAGAAGTTATCAAAAGCATCACCCCAACAAACACGACAATTGACTTATATATCTCAGTTTACAACTGAAATAATTTATGTCAAAGGAGGCGACAACATTGCACTTGATACTCTATCTCGCCAAAAGGAGATTACGACTAAAGCTTGGAATCTAACTGAAACCGTAAAAGAACAATAAAGTGACAAAGAATTTAGAGCCATAATTGAAACAGAATTGTCTCTACAAATCATAAGATTTCCTGTCGATAATGATCACTTTATCTATTGTGACGTACCAACAAAAACCGCGAGACTAATAAAACCCAAGCTGCTTCGACAGCAAGTATTCGACTCTGTTCATTGGTTGGCACACCCAGGAATACAAACTACAGGGAAACATATTCGAAAGCGGTACGTGTAGCCAAAGATGAATCAAACATTGCCACATGGGTAAAAAGCTATGTTAGCTGTCAACGATCCAAAACCAACTGGCATACTGTACAACCTCCAATGTAATTTGCATCAACAGACAATTGATTCAATCACGTGCCCATTGACATCGTGGGACCGTTGTCTATAACCCGTGGTTACTGATATACTATATACTGACGATGATCAACAGATTTCCACGCTGGGCGGAAATAGTGTCTATCACTGACATTTTGACTGACACGGTTGCGACAGCATTTTGACTGGCTGGATAGTTCAATTCAGAACACCACGTATAATTACCACAGATAGAGGAAGTCAATTCAAGTCATATATATTCCAAGCACTTACAAAATTGAAAGGATCAGAAACCATCAAAGCAACAGCATATCACCCAGTTTCATATGGCATGATGGCACAGATCAGCCATGAAACAACAAACTGGATTGATACATTGCCAACCATGTCATTAGAATTGTGCACTGTCTGAAGGAAATAAACGTATCAATGCAACGTCTAAAGCAGAAATTCATTCTAAAATAAAATTTAGATTTAATACCAGAGGACACAAAAACAAGATCAATACGTCCAGAAGTCGTAAAAGCAAATGTTGTACCGAAGATGAAAGCTGTCAGATTAAATGGAAAATCATATGGGGAGGGTACTGTGGTAGCTCAGAATTTTTGACTTTGCCATATGCTTGTGGAAGCCTAACAGTCTCGGATGTCGATAACTTGACTTTTTCACTTCTACTCGGGCTATTATCCAAAATATATGTGCCATTGTAAACACATGTATGAGTTAATAGTATGTGTATTCGTTTCGTTTTCATCTTTATAAATATAAGATACAGACAAATCGCTGTTGATTGTAATTGTAGTGACTACATTGCTTCCTAAAATTATTTTCTTCTCATTCTTCTTCTTTGTAGCACTACAGCCCTCTTGGACCTTCGCTTACTGCAAATAGCGCCTCCAACTTTATCCGTCCATTTAACCGAGTCCTCCGATTTTGAAATCCAGACAACGATGAACTATCCTCGTCAACTGAGTCAGACCAGCGTTTCCTCTGTTTCCCCACTGGGCTTCAGACTTCAGTTCTCCCAATGAATACCTTTTTGCGTAGCCATTGTTCATCCATGCGATTTATGCGGCCAGCGTATGGCAGCTTCCATTTTCGTGCAATCGTTGAGACCTCCAGCTTATCAAAAATTTCATACAGCTCGTGGTTGTATCGAATTCGCCATTTTTTCCCGTCTAGCTTTACTCCGTTTATTCAACTCAGGGCCAGTCGCTCAAAGGTGTCAAGGATATTTCCAGATATTTTTGTTGGGATCCATGTTTCACACTCATCACAGGTTTGTATACTTGGGGCTTTGCTTCCCCATGTATGCAGTTGGTCTTCAAGATCGTCAAAACTGAATAAAATATTTTATTTGCGAGCTGTGTTCTTCGGCATATTTCGTCTCTTCTATTACCGGTTCTCATTATTCTGGCACTAAAACAACAAACTCTCTAGCATTTTTAATGCTATATTCGCCATGTGTGATGTTTTGTGTACATGAAGTAGTTTTCTTCGACTGCGTCATGAGCTTTGTTCCAAGTTCATTGATTCGTAGCTCTACTAGTTTTGCTTCACTGTCGAGTTTCAGGAAGAGTTCTTTGACAGCTGTTAGTGACCGTGGAAAAAATACTACTTAGCTTGATTTGTATCGTAATGTATATGTGCATCGACAGATAGCTTTCTTATGACGTACTCCAGAGCAAAACTGAATAGCAATGGGACCAGTCCATCTCCCTGCTTTAGTCCGATATTTGTGCCAAAGGTATCGGTGAGTTGGTTATGAATGTAGACTTGGGAGGTCGTCGACGTCATTGTCATTTTGATAAGAGGACTTATTTGGCTGGTAAGCCAAAGCAGAGTATTATTGGGTAAATTACATCCCAATTAATACTGTTATATGTTTGCTTAAGGTCCACGAAAATTCTGTGTATGCCTATGTTGAAATCCCAGCTTTTTTTCAAGTATCTGCTTGATAAAGTACAATCGGTACATTATCAATCTGCCTGCTCTAAAACCATCTTGACACTTCCCAATAATACTGTAGGCGTATGATCTAATTTTATTTTCTAAGATCTTTTAAAAATATTTTGTACGCCGTACGAACTAGTGATATGCCTCTATATTTTTAGCATTGTAGCATGCCACCTTTGCTGTGGATAGGGAATACAGTAGGCTGAGTCCACTCATTTGGCACATGTTCTGGTTGCTAAATGTGCTCGATGACTTTGCGAATAGTTTTATGAACACTCCTGCCACCATATTTAACGAGCTCCACTGGAATCTCATCAAGGCCTGTCGTTTTATTATTCTTTTGGGCTTTGATAGTGAAACAAACTTCATCAAGAGTTGGTGATGTCAATTGAAGTACTCCAAAAACATCTATAGGCACCGATGTTCTGGAGCTGTCTAGAGAGTTAAGCAAGTTCTTGAAATATGATGCCTTTCCTTAATCTTGGTTTCATCAGCAATGATATTGCCGATGTCATCACGACAGAGCGTTGTTTTGGGCTGATGACCATGTTTCGGTCTTTTCACTGCTTTGTATGCTTGGGTTGTGTTGTTTCGTTTTATTGCTCGCTAGACTTACATCGATGCTTCTCAATCGGTCGTCATAGTATTTTCTTTTCTTTTTTGTAATTATCTTATTCGCTACTCCAGCTGATTGTTGTAGACCTCCGTGAAATTGTTGGCCACAGATGCCGTTTATGCCCCTTCGCTGTCAAATTTTATAGCGGGCTCGTTTCCCCGGATATGCCTTTTACACACGACATAAATATGTTAATTTGATCAAGTAATGATCTCAGTTACAATTAGCCCCTCGGTATATATGGACGTCAAGTATGCTGGAGGCCCAACGTTATTGGATCCGAATATGATCGATGTGGTTTTGTGTATTGTCATTCAGTGATAGGCAGGTCATTTTATGAATGCGTCAATGGGGAAAGCAAGTATAACGTATGAATAGATTTCTGCTACATGCAAAGTCAATCAGTTGTTGGCCGTTAACATTCGTTTTATCGTGGAGGCTATATCCTCCAGTATCCTCCAGTCACTTCCTAATGAGATATCTCATCGCTTTCCTTAGCGTTGAAATTACCCAGAATTAATTTCATGTCGTTTGTAGGTAATTGGTTGACTTGTCTATGCAGGTGATTGTAGAACATTTCCTTTGCTTTTTGTCTTTTTCTTCGAACGGACATATACATTTATCAGCCAGATTTTTAAGAAATTCGCTTTTATACGGATCCCACACAACCATTCATAGACTGCTTTAAAATCAATAACGTGCAATTTGGACCCCCTATCCGTAATGAAGGCCAGCCAAAATTCTCGTTTTCGAGTAGGCTTCCCACTTTTGAATATTGTGAGCAATCTCATGCCTTGGATATCATTTCCAGTCCTGTCTGTTTCTTGGATTGCCAGTATGTTTAGTTTTAATAGACTGGCCTGTTGTGAAGGGTTTTTAACAGCACCCGGGTAAATGAATGATCTGACATTCCAAGATACAATGCGATAGTCCTTTTTCTGAGTCCAATCCATTCCGAGACCCTTCTGCAGGTTTCGAAACGTTTTAGGGTTTTCCGGGGATGATCACTTGATTCGTTGCACAACGTCCACCCTGGTGGCATGGATCTTATTTCGATTACGTTATCAGGCACGGAAGATTCGCCTTCAACCTCTTCCGTCCCCACGAAGGAGGTGTAAGCCAGATTAAGTAGCAGGGTTGCATATGTATTTACAGTTAGTATTTCTCGGCATATCTTCTTCTTCGTAGCACTACAGCCCCTCTCGGGTCTTCGCTGCCTGCAAATAGCGCCTCAAACTGTCTCGGTCCATTGACCGCGTCCTCCAATCTGGGAAATCAGTAAACCCAATGTACGACCCCGAGAACACTTACTGCCATTTAATCGTGGGGTTTAGGATAAGAAATCATGGAAGATCTGGTTTGGAAAAACAAAGGATTCCCTCCTTCTTTCTCAAACAGGCTTGGGACCGGCTACGGCGGAGTTGAAATTATTTTACCACACTCTAAAATGATTGTGAACATTGAAAGCTCATATACAAATTTTGATTATTTTTGAAAACTCAATGGTATATTCACATTGCCCGCAATATATAGGGTGGTCCAACCAAAACGCATGATGTTAATTGTCAATAAAACAAAAAGTTTTCAGCGAATAATGTCAATATTTTTTACAATTATGAGTAAAATAAAATATTGCCCAAATGCTCGCTACGGCTACGGTGGCATAGTTTTATCCGATGGTCCATATTTTCAATGACTCTGAGACATAATTGAGGTTCAATGTCGTTAATGTGCTGAATTATCTCATCTTCTTAGCTTATTGAAGTTCTTTTTTTTGAATATTCTTAGAGACAAAAGTCCAACGGTGTCAAATCTCATGATCGTGGCGGCCAATTAACATCGCCACAACATGAGATAACACGGCCATTGAATTTCTCGCGCGAAGAACCATTGTTTCGTTGGCTATGTGGTAAGTGGCCTCATACTGTTGGAACCGTATATCGTCCCGGTCCATAACCTCAATTTCTGGCATCAAGAAGTCCGTTATCATATCGCAATAGCGAACACCATTCACGGTAACTGCTTTGTAGTCCTCATTTTCAAAGAAAGTACGGCCCAATGACGCCACCGGCTCATAAACCGCACCAAACAGTGACTCTTTGTGGATGCATTGGCTTTTCAACAATCACTCGTGAATTCTCATTTGCCCAAATGCGGCAATTCTGCTTATTAACGAATCCACTGAGTTGAAAGTGTGTCTCGTCGCTGATGTTTTTTTTTGTAAACCATTTGGCGTATTACCGACGCTTAAGATGGTCGGTAGGCTTCAGCTCTTGAGTCAATTGAACCTAATGAGCGTGTTAATTCAAATCTTTATTCAAAATTCGCATCAGTGATCTTCGTGAGATGTTCAATTGTTGGGCACGACGACGAGTCGAGGTTGACGGCTCTTCTGCCACACTATCGCGAACAACACCAATGTTGTCCGCAGAACGAACTGGGCGAGCATTCACAGGTAATTTCACATTTCTTACAGAACTGGTTTGCTGAAATTCGCGCCCAATCTCCCGATTGTGGACACATTTGGTCGATTATGCTGACCAACAAAATCAAGAAGTGCACGAACTGCATTTTGATTTGAACGGCCATTTTCATAAAAGGGTTCAACAACCTTAACGCACTACTCAATTGTGTACCTCTCCACCGTTGAATTTGTCAAACGCTGAAAGAAAGAAATGTCAAATTAAGTTGGTCAAAAAACTTTACATTAAGGTTTTATTCACAATTAACATCGTGCATTATGGCTGCACCACCCTATATGTAACCCATTTTTTATGAAAAGAAAAAAGAATGAAGTGTTAGTTGGCATTCATTTTTAAATCATTAAATATATATTTTAGCTACCACACTGACCTAAATTTTTCTTTCGCCTCCTTCATGAAAGCTTTCCTTATGGGATTGGACTTCGAAATACTGACAATATTTATTATAGGTTTAATCAAAAAACTGAGTTTACTCGTCCGTGATAAAGTCAAAGCTATAAATCTTTGGTTGGCGCTGAATCTCGAATCAGCTTCAGTTATAAATTAATAAAAATTCGTCCATCTACTATCCTGGCAACAATTAATTAAACTTTTCGCTGTGGTAGAAATTCGAGATAGCTTTTTTCACATTTTAATTTTAAAGCACAATATTCGCATGTATTCTTTGGCAAATGTGCAACTGACACTGCTCATGATAGAAAGCAAATGTTGCTTTATTCCAAACGAACAATCATACCCCACCTTAACTTTCAGCTATACGCAAATTATGCAGCTAATCCATCCGACGTTTTTATGAGGTGTTCGTGACTTAAATTGACCATTGAGGTCTGAAATTGAATGACAATGGTTTGCACAAATACGATCCAATTTAGTTAGTGGTTTCGTTTAACATGCTTTTAATGAGACTATTTTGTTGCTGAAATCGATTATTAGCGGAAGTAATGTGATGAATTGTAAATAGATGGTGGCAGAGTTTACTAATTAAAAAAATCAAGTAAAAGATAGTATCACTTTTTATGAGAGATATTTCGAGTGTAACTGTCTCAAGTAAGGAAGATGCGAATATGAAAATATGAGTTTGAGCTTGTTAACTTTTGAAGGATTTTAAAATACAGAACTAGATTAACAACAGCATCAATTTCAAGTTTTTAGATGCACGGTCCCCAAGTAGAACTCTGCTCTCTCGAATATACTTTAGTTTGAATACCATTTTGAAGTAACGATGCTACATTTTTCAGCAAGCAATTTATTCGTTTATACAACATCAGTACTATACTGTCTCCTGGCTTAATAGTATGTCTTGTGTTCCATACTTATTTAGTAGTTTTATTTAATACCACCCAAACTAATCAACGCATACTTAAATAACCTTTAATGATTACTCAATAATCACAATTAGAATACACGAAAAATGAATTGCCTTTCATTTATCACGCCGTTAAATTTTGTTGTTTGAATTAAAACAGACGATACTACTTTCCTCGAAGCGAAACTATCTTCAAATTTTAAATAAATTTTTATCTTGATTGGAGGATCATATAGTATTATATGGGCTAAGATAAGAGCATTACTTTCTGAGGATGATTTCCACTAATCTGCATTAATCACGACCGAAGAAGCAAAAGGTTGCTTCTTTTTTAGGGTTTTGTAAAATAATTTTACAAAACCCTACTGAAATCGCGTCCTGTCTGTCCATCTGTTCATCCGTCCGTCCGTGTGTCACAGCACTTTTTCTCGCAAACTACTTAAACTAGAAACATCAAAAATTGTATGCTGGTCTAAAGTGGTGCTCTCTTCAAACTTCAACTACAACAAATTTTATTAGGCGTTTAAGGGGAGTGGTCCCCGAAAAAAAAAATTCAATCAAAAGTAGCCGATTTGGGTATCAATTGAAAGGTCTTGATGAGAACTTTTCAAAACAGGTCTTAATTTGACACTTTTTACTTCGAGGGGCGCACAGGGGAAATACATGAAAAATTTGTGTCGCCCCCTCCCCGCGATTGGACACCTGTGATCCGAAAAATCTAAAAAAAATTAAGAAGGTAGGTGTTTATGAGTACAACAACAATAAATACCTTAGAAGTCAACGTTCACTCAAATTTGTTAGTAATAGTATGATATTTGAATTTCGCATTTTCCCCAATCAAATCGTATAGGTACCCTTAAACTCAACAAAATTTAAGTTGTAACAAAAGACTCTTAAACTTTGCAAGTTTGATGAAAATCGAACAATAAACACGGAAGTTGTAGCTATTTGAAATTTCTCAAATTACAACAACAATAACACATGATTTCGGTATTTTATGGACTTTCCATCGAATCAGTCAGTTGATTTGATCTTCTTGAAATTTTCAAATAAGGTCAATAACATTAATATTTTTGGGAATTCATGATTTGAGTGATTTTTGATGGTTTGCAACAAAGTGGTGACCGTTGAAAATTTAAAAGCAATGGATTTTCTTATATAAACGTGCACATCTGTTTGACATGTTCCTTGGCTTTATACGTTGCCGGTGGTTACAAAACCCTTCTGACATGAGCGTAGGTCTGTCTACCCTACTTGTTTTCATTAATTTTCGGTTCATATTGTTGAGCACTGAATTTTCAGTAAAGCACTAAGCATTGCAATGTAATTGAATTCACGTGACGCAGCAACACCTTATTTCAATACTTTGATTTTATTTGTTCACTATGAAATTGTTGTTTTACAGACATGAAACCGAGGTAGCTAACTGTCATGCTACTAATGCTGAAAATATTTTTAGGGTTTTGTAAAATAATTTTACTAGACCTCTCAAAAATGACAACCTGCCTCTACATCTGTCAATCCATTCGCACATCTGTCCTTGCGTCACAGTAAGTTCTCTCACAGACCAGATTAGGTAAAAACAGTAAATTTTGAAGGTAGGACTTAAATGCTGGTCTCTTAAAGTTGCACGGTAAGATTTTTTTTTGAGGTATATTACGTGGTCTCTCCATACAGGGGGAACCATTAAAAAATTCACTCAAGGCAGCCAACATGGATATCAAATGAAAGGTCTTAATGAAAACTTTTCAAAACAGGTTTTTAACTAACACTTTTTACTCCGAAGGATGCAGCGGAAGGGGAAATGTATGAAAAACTTTATCCCTCATTGCGACTGGATACGCTTGATTTGAAAAACCAAGCCCAACAAATACCTCAGAAGTCAAAGTTCGATCAACTTTTACGTTTTTAGCCATTAACTAAGAAGGTGTCATCTGCCTGCCATGTACTTGTCCTGAAAATTTTACATTAATCGAGTCATATGCAGCCAAGTTGCAGCCAATTGCATATTCCACAATCGCAAGAACAACTGGGATACAACAATCTAATTTAGACATTATGATATGTTATCTACGAATTTCGATGAAAAATTTAGAAATGGTTTGTAACACTTACTTATTATTATGACAACTCAAACAATGGCAGCGGGATTATAGACATAATAAAAATGATTTAGTTTTTTGGAATTAAGTTTATGGAATTCGGATATGAATTATATTGTTAAATTTTGATAATATAGTTTGTGTGGTTACTTAGTTCACAATAACTTTCTGGCACACGCAATCTTCTGCTACTTCAACTTTTTTACACCCAGTATACTTAACATGCGTCTTCGTTCTTCTCCGTACTACTACAGCCCATCTCGGGCCTTCGCTTCCTGCAACAAGCGCCTCCAACTATCTCGGTCCATTAACCGCGTCCTCCAACCTGGAACTCCGAGCAGTGATGATTTATCTTCGTTGACCGAGTAAGACCAGCATTTCTTAGAGTTTTTTTTTATCTCCACCATTCAATTTTCCCAACGAGTGCCTTTTTGGGTATCCATTGCTCATTCATACGATTCACATAGTCAGCCCATTGCAATTTCCGTAGACTTACAATCGTTTAGACCTCCGGCTCGTCAAAAATTTCATTCAGCTCATGGTCGTATTGAATTTTCCATTGATCTCCATCCAGTATTGCCCCAGTTATTTCCCTTATGGCCCGTCTCTTGAACCCTTTAATATACAGGGTGGGTACGGTATTTGAGGACAACTTGAGAGTAAAATTAATTAGCTTGTATTTTTAACAAAATTTAATGAGATTTCAGGAATTTAAATTAATATATGGCTAAAAAGTTATTCAATAAAATCGCCATTAGCAGCAACAACCTCTTCGATCCGGGTCCGGAAACGATTACATGCCCGAATCAAATGCTCCTTGTTCATATTGACCATAACGTCATTAATAGCAGTGTTCAGCGAAGAAGTGGTATTATGAGGACGCTTATTGACCCCACACTCAACGACGCCCCATACGTAAGAATGCAAAGGATGAAGGTCTGGGGAGCTAGGTGGCCATAGGTTCGGTGTTATGTGGTCATGAAAATTTTCGGCCATCCAATTTTGTGTCGCCATCGCTTTATGTGAAGGAGCAGAGTCTTGTTGAAAAATGTATGGTCTGCCTCCACTTACATTGTATATCCAGGGTTTCACTACCGTCTCCAAAACGTCGATGTATGTAGCAGAGTTCACTCGAAGTCCTTGAGTAAAAAAGTGTGGTGGCATAACATGTCCTTCGTTGCTGACAACACTTAAAACCATAACAGTGGCTTGAAATTTTGTGTGCATAACAACAAGAACCTCTGTAGGATTTGAACATAGCCATCTGTCATTTCTGCGATTGGTCTTTTGATCTTGGTCAACATTTTTTTCGTCGGCAAAAACCATAACATTTTGGGCGCCTCACGGTGTTTGATTTTTTTCCCAAGATGTTTTGATCGGAGAACTCTCTGTTCCCGTGTTCGTTCCGACATGAACTGTCCTCGACGCATCATGTTAGACTTATACCGAAGGTCTTCGTGGACAACTCTACAAATAAGCCGCTCAGAAACATGAAGCTCACTCGCAAGGACCCTCATTGATTTTGAAGGGTCCTCATCTATGATCGCTTGCAGTTGCTCTAAAAATTCTGCAGATCGGACAGTGTCAGAATGTTGTTCGTGCTTTTTGCGTTTTGCAACTGATTCTGTATCGCCTCCTGACGCCTCAAATTCACGGCGAACTTTATGCACGAATGAACGGGTGCAATTTAGAAAATTAGAGATCTCTAAATCTGTATGGTTCGCACATGTAGTGATGATGACAGCATGTCTCTTCATCTCTTGAGAGATGTTGTAGTCCGCAATTTCTTATCTGGAAAAGAAAAAAAAAATAAAAAAAATTTACGAAGTTATAGTCACATTTATGCATGTCCTCAAATACCATACGTGTTATTGGAAAGGTTTTGTACTAAAATACAAAACCCTATTGCAACCACGACATGGGTTCGTCCGTCTGTCTGTATGTCACAGCACTTTTCCTCTAAAACTATAGAAGCTACAGCTATGAAACTTTGTAGAAAGGTCAAAAGTTGTGAATTCTTGAAAGTTTTGGGGTGGAAAAATTTTTCAAAGGGGGTTTGAGGGGGTCTCCCCATATAGGGTGGAGACCCTTCAAGAATTTTTTTTCACCATCGATAGTCGAGTAGGGTGTTATTGGAAAGGTTTTAATAAGGTCTTTTCAAAACAAGTCTTAGGATTGCTTATACATACTGTGGGAGGTAGGCGAAGAGGAAATTTACGAACTTTTCGTGTACCCCTCCTCGCTATTGGACGCTTTTCATCCAAAAAATCTGAAAAAAAATCATGAATGTAGGCCTTTATGAGTACAACAACAAACACGTGAGAAGTCGAAATTCATTCAAATTTGTTAGTAATAGTATGATTAATCGATTTTATATTTTCTTGAATAAAATCTGAACGGCACCTTTAAATTCAATAAAACTCAGTATACAAATGGCTATTTATTGACCTGTTCTGCAAGTTTCACAAAGATCAAATGGTATCTAACCAAGTTACAGCGGTTTGAATTTTCCTGTATTGCTATGGAACAATATGCTCTGTATCACTTTGGAACCATATGGCTATAGAACAAGATTTGCTTTTTAACTGACTCAGACACTACAGGTTTGCTAGGATTTGCATGAAAGTTTCAGGAATGATAGGTATCATGAATATATTTGAGAATCGGTTCAGCCAGAGGTATCAGTAATCATAAAAAAAAAGTGATATGAAGATTGAGTAATTATGAGTTATTTTTCCCCAGCTTCAACGTTTAAAATGCATGCTTTTGACCCTTGATTCAATTTAATGAACAACAGAAAATGAGTACCTACAATTAAAACTCATAGGTGAAAAGTCAAGGAGGCAAGAAAGAGCTCCTAACAGAAGCGCATGCAACCATTCTAGGGTTCGAAAAAAAATTTCTGATACCATTAATTGATAATCTGAATTATTCACCCAACACTTGTTTGAGAAATCGTTCAAATTCATCCACAATATGCAAACTTTCGTTCATAAGCACATAACAGCCACAATTTTGTTCCACGTGAAATAAGGCAGTCAATGTAGAACAAACCTTCTGAGTCCCTAAAAACGGTGGCTATCACCTTTCTGGTAGATAGGACAGTCTTCGCCTTCTTCAGAACTGGTTCACCGGTTAAAACCCACCATTGTTCTTTGGTCTCTGGTGTGTATAAAAAGGTACAGAAAAAAATTAAATATGGAAAAGAATAAATGCAGCAAACAAAGCCTATACTATCGTACATTCTTTGCTAAGATCCCGAGATGTTCACAAGGAAAATGATATTTGCATGCTGATATATGGACGTAAAACCTGGACTCATACAAATCTTACTGAAAAGGTCATGGACGTATTCAAGTGCAAAGTGCCCAGTAAAGGATGGAACAGATGTGTGACTTCGTAACAACAACGAGTTGTATAATGTTTATGACGACCCACCTGTATCTGCATGTGTAAGGCTATGCAACTTATAAAAGGCAGGAAAAGTGGAGTGAATAGAAGAGCATAGGCTTCTCAGATGAAAATTAAAAGGTTGTGCTCAAAGGAAGGTCCAGTTGAAAAACTGAGGAAACAATGGGAAGATTCAACTAATACTGACAGCAAATCCCTGCTTAGCATTTCCACTTGTCAAAATCGATCGTAGAGCCGTGACGATGAGAAGACCCAAATTTAAGCTATGCCATAAATGATGATAAAATAAAATTCACAAGCCTATCTTCAGAATTTTCTAATGATATAATTTAAGTCCACTAACATGCTCTTAAAATGCTAAGCGATCTAAAAGCACTTTATACACGCAATTTACCTTTTTTGCACTCTGCTGGGTTTAAGATATATATAAATATATATTGCCTTTGACTCCACAATTTTTTTACAATTACTTATTATTAAACTCGCTTATAAAATATGAAGCATAGTTCTGATCTGCAGAATAAAAAAGTAATGTACCTACATTGGATTTTGGTAATATAACTATGTGAAGGGTTGAATTGCAAAAAGATTGAAACATGTATAGAACGTGAACCAATTAGGTAAGCAAAAAGTCACCGAAATGTAAATAAAATATTGTATTAAAAACATTAACTTATTGCCGGTTCAAAATGTTTGTTTACAATTTTTGACTGCTTTATTATTCTAGCCACATAATCGCCAGTCAAATGCATACGAGTACAACAAACAAAATTATCCTATTCACGAATTTTGCTTTTGCACATGTCGTAAGCTTTAGCCACTCCTTACTGAACTTCCAATATTCGCATTGCTCTCCATCACGATTTGTAGTATTTTTGCATATTTAGTTCATTTTTTCCTTGAAAACGTGAAGATCTTTAAATTGTGCTCGGAATTGATTGATTGACCATTTATTGAATGGATTTTCCGCATGTTACACATATTAGTTGCAAATATTCCACCATGTATGCTTGTTCAAGTCAATTGTGTAACTGACACCTCATACGTAATATGAGTGCAAGTTGGTATTGTCTTCAAATGGAAATCATGACAAGCAAAGAAAGTGACCACATGTGTAATATGTAATTGAGCCCGGAACGATAGTGAATCCAACTTACAGCGTGGTACGCAATGCTGGCGACCATTCTTGGATGACACTTTATTCAATCAATTCAACACTATATAATCCATGGTCTTTATTAATTGCCAGTCATTAAAGGCACACTGGTCATACAGACAATTGGGTTAGCCACACTTGCAGAGGCTACAGAAAAAGGATTAATTATTAACTAAAATGGTTGCATCAAGGCTGGTGAGTGATAAACTAGTGAATAAAAGTGATACGATAGTGCAGTTATAATGATGAAATATTAGCATAATATCAGTTTGGACTATTTTTTCCATGAAACGAGTGATTGCTTGAATTAAATGAGTTTGTTGTAAAATATTTGAATTTTGAATTGCAAAGTTTTGTTGAAAATAAGCCTCGATTTATAATACGTCCTAAGTGAAATTCGCTTTCCTTTCAGATTGGATTATCGTTGTTAATAGCCACCGCGCAGGCAAGTGTTTTTCCACATGCATTCGCACCTGCGTTGGCACCAGCGTTTGCTCCTGCACTTGCGCCTGCTGTTGCCCCTGCATTTTCACCTGCGATTGCTCCTGCCTTCTCATCATTTGCTGCGCCAATAGCTCCTGCATTTGCTCCAGCTCTAGCGCCCGCTGTTGCACCAGCTATCGCACCTGTTCCGGTCGCTCCTCAACCAGTTCTCATTCCACCAGTCTACAAGCCACATGTTTCCTTTGCCATCCCAGCTACCGTGTACAAACCACACTATCACATTGGATTTGCGTCACCAGTCCTTAAAACACATGTTGCTTACCCAGTTGTCAAAACGTATGCTCCAGTGGCTACTGTTTTAAAAACAATACCTTATTCGGTACATTACCATAAAACCATTATCCCTCCGACAGCACATATAAAATCATTCGCACACTACGCACCCGCCTTCTCACATTCTCACTTTTTATAGCGCGTTTTATAAGAAGTGTTAGCCAAGACGATTAGAAATTAAGAAGAATGTGTGTTCTGGTAAACCAATGTACAAGTATTTACCCAATGTGTGCTAATATGATGCTTACCTAGTTTTAGTGTTGTTTTGTTTTGTAATATAAAAACTTGTTGAAGTAGAAATGTGTACTTTATTGAATGATAAGGTTGAAAGCCAAACGTATTTAATTGTTTCATGAGAAATCGTTTGGATTATTTTCACTTAAAACCTACATAGAATCAAATCACTATGTTGCATTCAGATCATAGTTGCCATTTACACGGTAAACTTATGTATATTTTGAAGAACTCTCAGCTCGTGATATGTGTTGACTTATAATGTCTCACCGTTGCCTTGGTTAGTCTTCCTTTACATCTTTAGCATTGAATACTTTGTCAATTATTAAATATTATTTTTCCAACAATCCAATCATTTTTTCGTTCACTTTGAGTAAAAGTCACAGAAGTGAACAAGTTGGGTAGACAGACCTACGCTCATGTCAGAAGGGTTTTGTACTCAACTAACAAAATGCAATCACCAGCAAAAAATGAAATCAAGAAATACTCGTATGTCAAAGAGTTTTGCTCGTTTAAAAGAAAATCCATTATTTTTGCCTTTTCAGCTCACAAAAATCACTCGAATCATGAAATCCCAAAAGCATATATGTCATCGATCTTATCTGAAAATTTTAAGAAGGTCAAATCAAAACTGCAGTGTCTGTTTCGATGGAAAGTCCATAAAATACCAAAATAGTGTGTTATTCTAGTTATAATTGGAGAAATTTCAAATGGATATAACTTCTGTGAATATGATATGGATTTCATCAAACTTACAGAGTATTAGGATCTTGTGTAAGGTTGGGTTTAAACGCATCCATACGATTTTATTGGAGAAAATGTGAAATTCGAAGATCATACTATTATTAACAAAGCTGAACGAATTTCGTCTTCTGAGGTATTTGCTATTGTTGTACTTATAAATATCTCCCTTGATAGTTTTTTTCACATTTTTCGGATCACAGGTGTCCAATCGCGAGGGGGAAACACATTTTTCGTGCTCCCTTTCAAGCAAAAACTGTCAGTTTAAGACCTGTTTTGAAAAGCTCTCATAAAGACTTTTTTTGCTACTCATATCGGCTACCTTCGATGATTTTTTTTTTTTCAGGGGCCACTCCCCTGAGCTGTAATCATTGAGTCATGGCATAAAAATTTTTTTTCGAGCACTAGAGTGGTTGCAAATCTCTTCTGTTAGGAGCTTTCTTCTGCCTCCTTAACTTGTTTCACCTATGAGCATTAATTGTAAGTACACATCTACAGTCATTCATTAAATTGAATCAAGTGTTCAAAGCATGCACCTTAAACGTTGAAGCTGGGGGAAAAAAAACTCAAAATTATTCAATCTTCGCATTTAAAACAGCCACTATTTTGTTTTACGATTACTGATACCGCTAGCTGAACTGACTTTCAAAGATATTCATGATACCTATCATTCCTGAAATTTTCATGGAAATCCTAGCAAACCTGTAGTGTCTGAGTCGGTAAAAAGCGCATATTGTTGCATATGTTTCCATAGTAATACAGCGCATATTATTCCATAGTAATACAGGTAAATTCACCCACTATAACTTGTTAAATACCATTCGATCTTTATGAAACTTGCAGGGCATGTCAATCTTGTATATAGCCATTTGCGGCTGAATTTAAGGGTACCGTTAAGATATTATTCGAGAAGAAGTAAAACCGATAAGTTATACTATTACTAACAAATTTGAATGAATTTCAACTTCACACGTATTTGTTGTTGTTGTACTCATAAAGGCCTACATTTGTGATTTTTTTCGGATTTTTCGGATGATAGGTGTCGAATCGCGAGGGGGGGGTACGCGAAAAGTTCGTACGCTTCCCCTGCCCCCCACGGTGCAGATATGACTATTTTAAGACTTATTTTGAAACGATCTCATTGAGACCTTTCCAATGACACCCTACTCGACTACCAACATTGGAAATTTTTTTTGAAGGGTCACCTCCCTGTACGGGGAGCCCCCCCTTAAACCCCTTTGGAAAAGTTTTCCACCCCAAAACTTTCAAGAACTCACCACCTCTGACCTTTCCACAAAGTTTCATGGCTGTGGCTTCTATAGTTTCGGATCAAAAGTGCTGTAACATACAGACAGACGGACATAGGTCGTGATTGCAATAGGGTTTGTATTTTAGTACAAAACCCTAAAAATGAATTTTCGACCTTTTTATTTATCGCTCGATTTTCATCGCTTTTTGCAGAATGAATGAACTTGCTCTAATATTTTCAGGAGTTGAGAAACTTAGCCACTAGATGAAGACAAAAATATGAAAAAACCGTATATTTGAAATGCTGCTATTTTAAAACTCGCGCATGAATGATCACGCATATAACAAGATCATTATAGTCAATGGGCTTTTTCACACGGGAATGGTAAAAACTGTAAAAACCCATATCCAAACAGGTTTCGCGCTTACGCCCTTATGTCTACACGTTGCATAGTTCAGCCAACCTATTTTTGTATACGATACATGTCTTGCGAGTGTATGTGTCGAAAGGATCATTTGATCGTTAAACATCGTGCAGGCAACATGAGAGCGAAGACAGAGAGATAAGCGATTGAGAATTGATGTTTTAGCTTTGAATTGTGCACGAGGTAATAACAACTGGAATGAAAAATGTATTTTATGATTGTTAAAGTTTGTCGATTCAAATTTCTATTGGATTTATTTGAATCCTCCGTGTTTTTCCGCTCTCTGAAAAATATATTCCAAATTTGAATATAATTTTTTAGTCGCACATTTTTCTTGATGTGTTGTAAACTTGCTTATTATAATGTGATTCTATGAAGATTATGCGTACTGTTAATTTTCTACAGATTCACAATAAGCAATTTAACTTTATTGAAATCGTGGTATGCGTTGTGTTGTTACCTGAAATCGAACATGGTCTCCGCTTATATAAATTTATTAAATAACGCGTAGCTTCTCGCGCCCACGCATCCATTTTTGCATGCAAATTAAAAAAAGGCAATCGTTACATCACGACTACCTTCTTCACCGAATGCTCAATTCGGAATGATTACCGGCGTTTGTATAAAATTTCCCCCATCAAATGATCAACAAAATGCGTTTGTGTATGTGCGTTACGCTCGTTCACCCTAAAAAGTTTCGGCTTGTTTTTACCATCAGGTCCCCTCAATGCTTCTCACCGTCTTGCCCATATAACCTGTTTGACGCTCGCTTTTAACGCTGCGGCTGAAAAAGCCCAATAACATCTTCAAATCTCATGTAAATTGAATGAAAATTATGACTTTTAAAAGCCTTTGTAATTTCTAGCTTTGACTACTCGCCATTTTGAAACTTAATACTTGACCTTCAAATGTTTTTTATTGTCTCTAAAAACCTACAGTTTTTACTACACCATCAATGTCTAATCAAGCAAACTCCATCTTTAATCAAGCAACTCCTTCGCAATGCTAGAATATCCCTGTTGTCAATGGCTCATCATACGCCAACAGTATTATTGAAGAGTATCAAGGTGGCTTTAGAGCAGGTTGATCGACGAAAGACCAATTGTTCGGAGTTAACCAGGTACTTCAAAAATGCTCGGAGTTCAACCAAGACATACACCCAATTTTCGTCGACTTAATGCAAGCATACGACAGTATTGATCATAATGTACTGTACCAAATAATGCTTTGTTTTGGGATCTCAGCCAGACAAGTCCGTCTCACCAAAACGACAATTACGTGGACAACCTCCCAAGGCTGGATCGAAAATCAACTCATTGCCGCCTTTGACACAAATATCGGACTAAAGCAAGGAGATGGGCTGGCTCCATTGCTATTTAATTTGACTCTTGAATATGTGATAAGAAACAAACCTGTCGATACCAAGTGATGCATTATTATACAAGTTGAGACAAGTTGTTGCCTACGCGGGCGAAATCAATATTTTGTCACGGTCGTTAGTAATTGCCAAAGTACTTTTCCTGAAATTCGATAGCTAGTAGGGCTACAAGTCAATGAGAATAAAACAATACTCACGTTACAGTCGACAAAAAAATATTTCAAATACCAAAATATCACACATGGCAAATACAATATCGAGAATTTCATCAAATATGTATATTTAGGTGCCAACATACCGAAAAACGGTAATGAAAGAGACGAAATATGCCGAAGAATACAGCTCGCAAATGAAATGTTATCTTCAGTTTTGAAGCTGCTCTAACCAGCTGCATACTCAACAAATCTGTGAGGAGACTTGTTTTATGCTATGGATGTGAAACATGAACCGTTATTCCAGTATCCGCAAATATATGGAATGCCTTTGAAGCGCAGGTCCTGAGACAAATAATTGCAGCCGAGCTGGATGGAGACAAATGGCTAATTAAATACACCATGAGCTGTATGACGAACCAGAGGTCTCAACGATTGTAAGACTACGGAAGCTACAATGGCCTGGCCACATAAATTGTATGGACGAACTACGGATACCCAAACAGGTGTAAGTTGGGAGAACTGAAACCCGGAGATCAGTGGATAAATCGAGGAAACGCTGATCTAACTCGGTTGAGGAACACAGTTTATCGTTGCTCAGATTTTGAAATCGGAGGACGCGAGACAGTTGGAGGCGCTTATTGCAGGAAGCGAAGCCCCGAGAGGGGCTGTAGCGCTACGAGGAAGAAGAAGTATTTGCAAGAGTATACAAATCAAAAAGGCTAGTAATCAAATGTTACGTTGACAGAACTATGCTCATGTCAGCAGGGTTTTGTACTCAACCTACGATATGCAGACACCAGTAGTGGAAAAAGCTAAATGGAAAATTTAGCATCATCTGCATTAAATACATACTTGCTTTCAAAGGAAATATTTGTTGCTCCATCTAAACCTGCCACCATTTAATGTAATCAATTGAATGTGATCTTCAAGACGTTTTTTTTTATTCATTTTTCCTCGAAAGTCATGTATAGTTAGTTATTGTTGTAATATAGGAAAATCCAAACCACCATAGCTTTATTAAATGCAATCTGATTCTCCTGAAATTTTCACAGTTGATGAGTTTTATAAGTAGTCACCTGAATATTGTATATCATTGAATTTAAAGATATCCTCACAATTTTATTAAAGAAAATGTAAAAGTGATAAATCATACTATTACTAACCAAGTTTAGTGAATTTCGACTTGTGAGGTATTTGTTGTTACTTTACTCGTAAAGAAATATCTCCATAATTTTTCCCAGATTTTTCCGTCCACAGGTGTCCAATTAAGAGAGGGCGGAACATAATTTGTTCGTGTTTTTCCGCTTCCCCTATCCACTGCATTATCGATATTACAGTGTAATGAAGAATATCAAATAATCTAAGTGAAAGTAGTCCACGTGGCTTAGTGGCTAGAGCACGAAGCCCGTAAGCCGTAGGTCTCTGGTTCGAGTTTCGCTGGCGTCAACGAGATTTAGTTCAAGTGATTCTTCGGACAGACTATAGGCCTGTTCAGTTATGATACGCGCTGGTTTAAAATCAGAACGTATCGCAGCTGGGTGCACGACCAGACACACGGCCAAAGCGTGATAATGATCATATCACCTTGTGATACATTCGATCATGACAATGAAATACTCTAACTATCTCTAAGCGAAGGCCCGAAAGGGGCTGTAATGCTACGAAAAAAAAAGCAAGACCTTTATTTTTACACTCTACTCAATTGTGTTCAATGAATAGAAAATCTAAAGGGTCATATGTATATAGGAAAATTCCCCTTAAAAACCTTTGAAATTTTTTTCCAAAACGTTAATGAATCAGAAATTTCTGAGCTGCTCACAAGATTTGATGTTTTTAGCTTCTTCTTGTATAGTTCCTGAAAAAAATCTGCTGTAAAGTACGACAGGTGGGTGAAGGGAGAGACAGGTACAGATATTCAAAGTTAATTGTGAAAAAAAGTTTTTTACAAGACCCTGAAAATAAACGAGTTGGGTAAACAGACCTACGCTCATGTCAGAAGGGTTTTGTATTCAATTTACAAAATGCAGTCACCAGATCAAATCAAATCAAGAAACATGTCAAAGACGATTTTATTGGAGAAAATATGAAATTCAAAGATCATACTATTATTAACAAAGTTGAACGAATTTCGACTTCTGAGGTTTTTGGTATTGTTATACTCATAAATATCTCCCTTGATAATTATTTCAGATGTCAATCCGCGACAGAGAAAACACATTTTCCATGTATTTCCCCCCCTGTGCCCCCACTGAAGCAAAAACTGACAGTTTAACAACTGTTTTGAAAATTTCCCATGAAAACTTTTATTTCATACTCATATCGGCTACGTTTGATGAATTTTTTTTTCAGGGGCCACTCTCCTGTACTGTTAACATCAATTAATCGCCAATTTTTTCAAATCCTAGAATGGTTACAAAACCCTTTTGCTAGGAGCTCTCTCCCACCTCCTTGACTTGTTTCACTTATGAGCATTAATTGTAGGTACTCATCTTCAGTAATTCATTAAATTGAATCAAGTGTTCAAAGCATGCACCTTAAACGTTGAAGTTGGGAAAAAATAACTCAAAATTATTCAATCTTCGCTTTTAAAACTAAAAACTAAAACCACTAACTGAACCGATTCTCAAAGATATACATAACACCTATCATTCTTGAAATTTCCATGCAAATCCTAGCAAAACTGTAGTGTCTGAGTCGGTAAAAAGCGCATGTTGTTCCATAGCCATATGTTGCCCTAGTAATAAATGCAGCGCATATTGTTCCATAGTAATACAGGAAAATTCATACCGCTATAACTTCGCTAAATATGATTCAATCTTTATGAAGCTTTCAGGATAGATCAATCTTATATATAGACATCTACGTACTGAATTTCATTGAATTTAAGGGTACCGTTAAGATTTTATTCAAGAGAACATAAAATCGATAAATCATACTATTACTAACAAAGTTGAGTGAATTGCGACTTCGAACGTTTTTGTTGTTGTTGTACTCACCAAGGCCTATATTCCTGTTTTTTTTCAGATTTTCGGATCACAGGTGTCCAATCGCGAGGGGGGGGGGGGGGGGTCACAAATTTTTCGTGTATTTCCTCTCCCTGTTCGCCCCTCGAAGCAAATTTTGCCAAACTAAGACCTGTTTTGAAAAGATCTCATCAAGACCTTTCATTTGATACCCATATCAGCTACCTTCAATGAAATTTTTTTTCGGGGGGTCACTCTCCTATATGGGGAGACCCCCTTTAAATACCTTATAAATTTTTTTTGTAGTTGGACTTTGAAGAGATCACCACTTCACACCTACACACACAATTTGATGTTTCTAACTTAAGTAGTTTCCGCGAAAAACTGCTGTGACACACGGACGGACGGACAGACGGACAGAATGGTCGCGAAACTAGTAGGGTTTTGTAAAATTATTTTACGAAACCCTAAAAAAATGATACCCACATTTAATGCCGCGCCCAACCGACGCAAAAAACTTGCTATAATAAAATTTTTCTTTCATACTTTTGGTCATAAGTACTCTGCGAATAATTTCGCTGAACATCAACTGATTAATCTCTTATGAAAAGCGAATATTTTTTTTTCCTAAAACTTACTAGTATTCATAAAATAAGTCTCTACATCTTCAACGTGTTCAGAAATGGCAACGACCGTGGTTCCGCAATCTCATTTCGAGATAACTTAGATATTAACCAGGTTCACGTAAAGATAAATAATTGATTATACGCACTAGTGATATTTAGAACGAAATACTCTCTTGGAGCATTAGCAAAATCTTATTTGGATTATTATATTTTACAAGTCACTTGGATTACATAGTCCGATCAATTCTAAATCAAATTCAATCCATAGCATCACTACGTAACACTACAAGCCTTCACCTCCAGCTATCTCCGTCCATTGGCCGTGTCCTCCAGCTTGAGAATCCGAGTAGCAAAGAACTATTTTCGTTGACCGAGTCAGACCAGCATTTTCGCCGTTTCCCTACAGTTCTCCACCTTTCAGTTTTCCCAACGAACACCTTTTGGATATCCGTTGTTCGTCCATACAATTCACATGGCCAGCTCATTGCAGCTTCCGCAGTCTTACAATCGTTGAGACCTCTGGCTTGCCGAAAATTTCATATAGCTCTAGGTTTTATTAAATCTGCCATTGGTCCTCATCTTACTTCGTTATGATTATTTGCCTCAGGCCCCATCTCTCGAAGTCTTTCAATATGCTTCCAGAAGCTTGGATTGGGGTCTGTATTTTGCACCCATAGTACAGATCACAGATTTGTATACTTAGAGCTTTGTTTTCGTGTGTATGCAGCTGGTCTTCATTACCGTCAAAATTAAATAAAATATTTTATTTGCAAGCTGTATTTTTGGCGCAATTTCACTCACATTTTTGATATGACATTTGCCAAGTGTGATGTTTTCTGTATTTGATATCTTTATCGTTGGCTACGTCATGAGCTTTTTTTATTTTCATTTGCCTTGTTTTTGAGTTACTGGAAGAGTTCTTTCGTGATTGCAAACGACTGTGACGTAATATTTACGCCATTGGCATGGAGTATCACCTGGCTTGACTTCTATTTTAATGTACGTCTTGTATCAACAGGTAGTTTTCTTTTAATGTATTCCAAAGCCAATTTGAAAAACAACGGAGCCAGCCCATCTCCCTACTTAAGTCCAATATTTGCGTCAAAGGCATCGGTGAGTTGGTAATTGATGCGGACTTGAGACGTTGCCGACGTCATTGAAATTTTCGTAAGATGGATTAATTTGGCTGGGATACCAAGGCGAAGCGTTATTTGGAACTGTACGTTATGATCAATAGTGCCGTATGCTTGCTTTAAGTCAAAGAAAATTTAGTTTCTCCCTACGTTGAACTCCCAACAAGTCTCAGGTACCTGCTTGATAGTGTGCGATTGGTCTATCGTCAATTTGCGTGCTCTAAAATCACCTTGATACTGCCAATGATACTGTTAGCATAGGATCCGTACAAAGTAGTGATGTACTTTTATAGCTTTATTACTGTAGCCTGCCAATTTTCTTAAAGATAGTAAATATAGTTGATTAGCTCCACTCGCTCGGCATATGTTCTTGTTGCCAAATGTGATGGATGATTTTGTGAATAGCTTTCTGAACATTGTAGCCACTTTGTTTGATGATCCACTGGATTCCCATCGATTCCCCGCACTTTATTATTCTTTTAGGCTTTGATGGAAGAACAAACTTCATCCAGAGTAGGTGAGGCCTATGAAAGCTCTCCTGGAATATCTATACCTATCCAATGTTTTGAAGCTGTGTATAGAATTTAATAGGTTCAGCCATAGTGTTGCCGATATCATCATGGCAGAGCGGGTCTTGTGCTGACAACCACGTTTCAGGTTTTTCACTATTTTGTACGCTTGTCTTTGTTACTAACTGGACTTGCATGAATACTTCTCAATTGGTCGTCACAGTATTTTTTTTTTCTTAATTTTAGTGATCTTATTCGCTAATCTTCTGAGATTTTCATAATATTATCTTTTTGTCTTCTTTTTCTACTTAAATACAGCTTGTATGCCTGACTCTTTTTGTCCAACTCATTCTGCCACCCATCATTAAATTAATCATTTCTTTTACGCCGGGCAAAATGTCCTGTCATCTGTTCTACCATGGTTTTAACTTCCGTATTCACTTCCACCTAAAGCTAGTTACTTGTTTTCAGCGATGTGCTGATAGGATGGGAGCAGTCGAGGGTCTTTGCTAAATTTTCTACCATAGACACCGTTTGGAGCCTTCGGATGTCCAATCACATTAAGGAGCTTACCTTTGCTGAGTATGTCTTTGACGTAAGACATCGATAGGTAAGCTCAATCAAGCAATGATCTGGGTTAAAACTAGCACTTTGATCTGCACGGATGTCAAGCATGCTTGAAATCCAATGTTGTTGTACCACCATCTGGTGAAATCCACGCCATTTTATGTGTGCACTGGTATTTGAAGCAAGTTGATCATATAACTAGATTTTTGCTACATAAAAAGTCAATTTGGTGCAGGCCGTTGTCATTTATTTTATCATGGGGGGTATATCCTCCAGTCGTTCCATGATGAGAAAGCCCATTACCAACCTTAGAGCTGAAGTCACCCAGAATTATTTTTGTGTCGTTTGAAGGCAATAAGTCAACTATTCTTATGAGGTGAACGTTTCCTTAGTTTCTTCGACATTTTCTTTGGCCTGGCCAGATTTTGAAGAATTTGGCGTTGATATGGTTTGCACGTAACCGTTTATCGACTGACTTAGAATCACTTATGTGTGATTTGAATTTCCTATCCACAATAAAGGCTACTATCGTTTTCCAGCAGGTTTCCTACTTTCGAATATAGGCTGTGATCTCTTGTCTTGAATATCACTTCCAGCCAATTCGTTTCCTGAATCGCTAGTATGTTTAAATTTATATTATCTGGCCTATTTTAAAAAGTCTTTAACAGCTCCATTGTTGTTCAGTGATCTGACATTTTACATTCCAATGCTATTGGCCTTATTTTGGCAGTGAAGTTGTTGCCGTAGATTCAATCCATCCCGAGGCTTTTTCGCAGGCTTTGAAACAATACTGTGTTTTAAGGGTCCAAGAATTAGCCCGCCACCCAATCTTCATTTCGGCAGCGTGGTTATTTTTTCAATTTTATTATTAGGTGCGGGAAACTCACATTTACTCTCTTACGTCCCCGTAAAGGAGATATAAGCAGGATCTAGTAGCTGAACTGTAGATGTTTTTTCAGTTATTGACATTTCTCGTTATTTAATATCTGGTCATTTGGTAACTAGTAAACTCAATGTGTGACCCCGAAGTTATTTGCTACTATTTGATTGTGAAATTCAGGATTAGGAATCATGGAAGTCGTAGGTTGGGGAAACGAAGAGATTCCTCCTCCTTTCTCAGTTGGGCTTGGGGCCGTCTATGTCGGAATTTTTCCTTTGTAATTAGATTAGCTTAATCGAACTTGTAGCGAGTAGGTCCTACAATCCAAGTATGACATACTTTTCTTTATTTGGTATCCGCAGGCCAATTCTCTTTTTTTAAAGCCGTTGGGCCTTGTTTCATTGTGTGAGCAGACGTCTGCTCATCCAACAAAGTAAGGCTCGACGGCTTATAAAGAAAAAATATGTGTCACATACTTGTTTATTCAGTTGAAACAGCAAAAAAGATGGATTATGGGAGATCTACTGCTTTAAAAAAAATTTTTTTGGTTTTAGTCATGTGTAAATGATTATGGAAAATTATTTGTTATATTGAAGGCTTTTATTAAATATAGAAATCTTGAATGAGTTATGATAAACGTTATTGATAATAACGTTGAAGATTTCAATTTAAACTTTATTAATCTCAGCGAACAATCTAGCAGAAATGCTGTTTTTAAAATATCTTACGAGAAAGACCATTTTAAAAGATGGCACTATATTTTGGACTCAAGAAGACATAATTTAGACCATCATTCAAAATATTACAGCTAAGTTTAATTGTTCATCTAAGTTATTCTAAGAGAGTATCTCTTGTGCTTACGTCTGGGTTGGCGTCACTTTGTACTAAGCCTAGCTGGAAGACAGCACAGTGCCTTACAAGTTCATTTTATGAGTCCTGTATTAAAACTATTGCTGAGAGAAAGTCTCAACAAAAGGATTATGTTCAAGAGTTATTTTCTATGTAAATGATTGTCAAGTATGTATTTTCACTTTCGAAAATAACATTTAATACACTTGCGTTGGTTCTATTCGTGACGTATTCAGTGATTAGCAGCTAAATTAACTTATTTAGCGGGAAAATGCAGTGGCTTGCTTAAAATGTACTGGTTTTGTAGCGTGTCTGCAAACCATTTTGGGCTAACAGCTAAGAGGCTACGACTGAATGCTAAATCAGGGTTTGTTTCGTTGAAATGCATATGACTTTCATAATACTAAATGTAGAGTATCCGCCAACAGTTGAAGTTGGGTAGCACAAAGACTATTATTTAGTTTCTGTAGTGACTTAAAACTAAAAATAAAGCGTCCACTAATCGCTTGGGTTGGTGACTCAAAAGCTACTATTTTTAAGGGTTTTGTACCAAAATACAAAACCATATTGCAATCACAACCTGTGTCTGTCTGTCCGTCCGTTCGTCCGTCCGTCTGTATGTCACAGCACTTTTTCTCCGGACCTATAGAGGCTACTGCCATGAAACTTTGTAGAAAGGTCAGAAGTGGTGTCCTCTTGAAATTTCAAGGGTGGAAAATTTTTTCAAAGGGGCTAAAGGGGGGTCTCTTCATATAGAGAGGTGACCCCCTAAAAAAAATTTTCACCATTAGTAGTCGAGTAGGGTGTCATTGGAAAGGCCTTAATGAGATCTTTTCAAAACAAGTCTTAAAATTGCCTTATCGATAGTGAGGGGGCCAGGGGAAGGGGAAATGTACGAACTTTTCGCGTACCCCCCTCGTGATTGGAGACCTGTCATCCGAAAAATCTGAAAAAAAATCATGGACGTAGACCTTCATGTGGACAAAAACAACAAATACATGAGAAGTCGAAATTCACTCAACTTTGTTAGTAATAGTTTGATTCATCGATTTTATATTTTCCTTAAATTTAAAATTTAGCACACAGATGACTATTTATAAGATTGATCATTTCTGAAATTTTCATAAAGATCGAATGGTATTTAACGAAGTTATAACGATTTGAATTTTCCTGTATTACTATGGAACAAAATGTGCTGTTTTACATGTACTATGGAAACATATGGCTATGGAACAATATGCGCTTCTTACCGACTTAGACACTACAGCTTTGCTAGAATTTGCATGAAAATTTCAGAAATGATAGGTATCATGAATATCTTTGAGAATCGGTTCAGTTAGTGGTATCAGTATCAGTAAGCAGGAGAGTGCTCCTAGCAAAAGGGCTTTGTAATCATCCCAGGATTCGAAAAAATAGGCCATGAATCGATGTGGCCCTTGAAAAAAAATTTCTTCAAAGGTAGCCAATATGAGTATCAAATGAAAGTTCTTTATGAAAGCTTTTCAAAACAGTTCTTAAACTGACAGTTTCTGCTTCGATGGGGGCACAGGAGGGGGGGAATACATGTAAAATGTGTTTCCTCCCTCGCAAATGGACACCTGTGATCTTGAAAAATCTGAAAAAACTACCAAGGGAGATATTTATGAGTATAACAATAACAAATACCTCAGAAGTCAAAATTCGTTCAACTTTGTTAATAATAGTATGATCCTCGAATTTCACATTTTCTCCAATAAAACCGTCTTTGACATGTTTCTTAATTTTATTCGTTGCTGGTGACTGCATTTTGTAAGTTGAGTACAAAACCCGTCTGACATGAGCGTAGGTCTGTCTACCCAACCTTTTTAGGGTTTTGTACTAAAATACAAAACCCTATTGCAATCACGACCTGTGTCCGTCTGTCCGTCTGTCCGTCCGTCCGTCCGTCCGTCCGTCCGTCCGTCCGTCCGTCCGTCCGTCCGTCCGTCCGTCCGTCTGTATGTCACAGCACTTTTTCTCCGAAACTATAAGGGCTACAGCCATGAAACTTTGTAGAAAGGTCAGAAGTTGTGACCTCTTGAAAGTTCAAGGGTGGAAAAATTTTTCAAAGGCGTTTAAGGGGAGTCTCCCCATATAAGGGGGTGACCCCTCAAAAAAAAATTTTCACCATTGGTAGTCGAGTAGGGTGTCATTGGAAAGGTCTCAATGAGATCTTTTCAAAACAAGTCTTAAAATTGTCTTATAAGTACCGAGGGGGCAGGGGAAGGGGAAATGTACGAACTTTTCGCGTACCCCCCCCTCGCGATTGGACACCTTCCATCCGAAAAATCTGAAAAAAATCATGAATGTAGGCCTTAATGAGTACAACAACAACAAATACATGAGAAGTCGAAATTCACTCAACTTTGTTAGTAATAGTATGATTTATCGATTTTGTGTTTTCTTGAATAAAATCTAAACCGTACCCTTAAACTCGATAAAATTTAGCAAGGAGATGACTATTTATAAGATTGATCTTTTCGGAAAGTTTCATAAAGATCGAATAGTATTTACCGAGGTTATAGCGATTTGAATTTTCGTGTATTACTATGGAGCAATATGCCCTGTATTACTATGGAAACATATTGCTATGGAGCCATATGCGCTTTTTACCGACTTAGACACTACAGCTTTGCTAAAATTTGCATGAAAATTTCAGGAGTGATAGGTATCAAGAAGATGAGTACATACAATTGAAACAAGTCGAAGAGGCAGAAGAGAGCTCCTAGCAAAAGGGCTTTGTAACCATTCTAGGAGTCGAAAAAATAGGCCATGAATCGATGATTACAGTACAGAGGAGTGGCCCCTGAAAAAAAAATTCATGAAAGGTAGCCGATATGAGTATCAACTGAAAGTTCTCTATGAGAGCTTTTCAAAACAGTTCTTAAACTGACAGTTTTTGCTTCAGTGGGAGCACAGGGGCGGAAATACTCATATCGGCTACCTTTCATGAATTTTTTTTTCAGGGGCCACTCCTCTGTACTGTAATCATCGATTCATGGCCTATTTTTTCGACTCCTAGAATGGTTACAAAGCCCTTTTGCTAGGAGCTCTCTCCTGCCTCTTCGACTTGCTTCAATTGTATGTACTCATCTTCTTGATACCTATCACTCCTGAAATTTTCATGCAAATTCTAGCAAAGCTGTAGTGTCTAAGTCGGTAAAAAGCGCATATGGCTCCATAGCAATATGTTTCCATAGTAATACAGGGCATATTGCTCCATAGTAATACACAAAAATTCAAATCGCTATAACTTCGGTAAATACTATTCGATCTTTATGAAACTTTCCGAAAAGATCAATCTTATAAATAGTCATCTCCTTGCTAAATTTTATCGAGTTTAAGGGTACGGTTTAGATTTTATTCAAGAAAACACAAAATCGATAAATCATACTATTACTAACAAAGTTGAGTGAATTTCGACTTCTCATGTATTTGTTGTTGTTGTACTCATTAAGGCCTACATTCATGATTTTTTTCAGATTTTTCGGATGGAAGGTGTCCAATCGCGAGGGGGGGGTACGCGAAAAGTTCGTACATTTCCCCTTCCCCTGCCCCCCTCGGTACTTATAAGACAATTTTAAGACTTGTTTTGAAAAGATCTCATTGAGACCTTTCCAATGACACCCTACTCGACTACCAATGGTGAAAATTTTTTTTTGAGGGGTCACCCCCTTATATGGGGAGACTCCCCTTAAACGCCTTTGAAAAATTTTTCCACCCTTGAACTTTCAAGAGGTCACAACTTCTGACCTTTCTACAAAGTTTCATGGCTGTAGCCCTTATAGTTTCGGAGAAAAAGTGCTGTGACATACAGACGGACGGACGGACGGACGGACGGACGGACGGACGGACAGACGGACAGACGGACACAGGTCGTGATTGCAATAGGGTTTTGTATTTAAGTACAAAACCCTAAAAAAACAGACTGGGGAAAGTTTCAAAAGAAGTTCAATTGAGAGTACCAGAAGCAATGTCCCCCTTCTGATGGTGGCAACTCTTGCTCGATGGTTCCTAATGACAGAAATCTAACTAACGATGAAATAGATCTCTATTTGTGGAAGTTAGAGAAGCTGACATTGAGAACGATTGAGAAAGTAGTTTCCAAGATTGAACATCGAAACAATATCGAAGGATATGAAACACCAACCATCGCAAGGTTGAAAAGATTGAAAAGCCTTCTTCTCACGAGCGTCAACAATATTTACCGGCGATTTTTGGACTACAACCATCCCTCGTTGTCTTTGTTGAAATTACACCTGAAGAATGTCCGGAACTTAGTCCGGTCATACTTCAGGAGTGAGGTCAGCAATCAATGGGCGGAAAAACTGAGGGGTATTAGCCCACAGGACCCAGACGGCGTGTTCGCGAAAGTGAACAGCATATTCCGCAAGAAGTCTCGAGTGAAGGTATCGAATCTTGAAGTCACTAGTGATGAGATAAATCTTCTCGATATGGCTGGCATCGAAATTGATACTACGACTCCGGATAGAAATGGAAACAGGATTATTTGTAAAGGATTGGATAAACTTGCCCTGATTTGAACACATTTTGAATTGGTTCATCTACTAAGCCCTGAGAGAGGGAATGAAATACTTTCAGAGGTCGTTGAAGCAAAAGTTTCCGACTTCAAATCAAGCCTGAACGGCCAATCAATTCTTCATTTCAATGAAACATTAACATCTGATCTCATACCGAGCTTGAATCTTATTGATTATTTTGTCGGCTATGAAGACTTGTGTTTCATATTTCACAAGATAAACAACAAGAAATCATGTGGTACTGATGGTATTCCAAATGTAGTTCTCCGACACTTGCCTGAGGTTGCTATTAGAAATTATTGCATACTGTTCAATAACATGTTGAGCAATTCATATTTCCCAAATGAGTGGAAAAAGGCTAAGGTATTTACAATCTTGAAGAAAGGAAAAGAATCTTCATGCGCCAAAACCTATCGCCCAATCATGCTGCCTAACATCAGCAAAGTGTTTGAAGTGATACTCAACAGAGCATTAAGCGCCCACATTGAGGAATATGAGTTGATGCCGAATTGCCAATTTGGTTTTCGTGCCAGGCATTCGACCATACATGCAATAACGAAAGCAACCTGAGACATCTGTTGGAAACTAAACAACAAAGAATGTGTGGAGCATGTCTCATTGATATGGAGAAAGGCTTCGATATGGTGTGGTTAGATGGACTAGTTTTCAAACTTCTTCAGGACAAGTTCCCAGACACCTCATCGCCATGATGTGTAATATGTTATACGGGAAATCGTTTGTTGTAACTGATGGAAATCTGACAACAATGCGCGAGTTCGAGGTCTTGAATGGTCTACAGCAGGGACAATTACTGCGCCCCTGCTTTTCTCAATATTCATTCGCAAGCTATTGAACAGCATTGACTTTAATGTCTCGCCAATGCGATCATTGGTAGCGTTTGCTGATGATCTGATCATCCATACGGCAAACCGAAAAGCTACAATAGTTCAGAGCAATCTTCAAAAAATGTTCAATAATGTGCAGCTCTACATCGACAATTGGTGAATGAAAATCAATGCGCAGAAGTGCGAAAAAATTTTGTCTCAGACAACGCTGCAGGGGGCAGTCAAGACCTGAAACGTAATTGGAAGGATTTCCACATTATGGCTGGTGAGGGTGGTTTAGAACGGATTCCACATAAATCCTGTGTTCGATACCTCGGTGTTCATTTCGATCAGTATCTGTACTATACTGGACATGTGAAAATCAAGCTCAGTAAACCACTAAAAGTAGTTATGGCTCTTCGGCGACTCTTTCATTCCAGATACATTGATCAAAAAGTCAAAGTTATTTGTTACAAGACACTGGTTATTTGTTACAAGACACTGGTTAGAAAAGATTAAGAGTTTTCGAAAGGAAATGTCTTTGTGCATGTACTGGTTTGTACAGAAAGCCTGAGATGGATTGGAAGCACTATATATCGAATAGAAAAATTTATCAAACCACTCAAGTGACAAGAGTCGATATCTTCATATTGAAACTTCTTCGGAATCATATCGCAAGATCTGTAACTGTGAGTCAAAACCCTTGGATTTCACAGCCGTTCCACCCTACAGCCGGGTATATTGTGACTTGCCCACTACTGGCTTCGTTCCTCCAGAAGCATTCGCGTATTTGGACATGAATCGATATGTTTTTGATTCTGACGGCGTCCCAATCATATATCAAATACCGACGGGCCACCGATAAGAAGATAAAATATCCTCCAAATCTGAGTTCACGAGACCAACAATTCCAATGGAGATACTCATTTGCTAGATTTGTTGAGGCTGGTCGAGCTGAGATGGAGCAATCTGGGTATTGGTGGCTGAATGACAATGTCTGAATTATTCGTTTTTTATTGTCTGTTTTTGTGTTATAAATTAGGTATAGGTTTCAATATAAGGTAAGGTTTTTTTGATTGAACTTATTTAGAATTAGGGTGTAACATATTAGGTATAGGATATAAGTTCAATGTTGTGTTAGTAATATAAGTATTCTTTGAATAATGCTGGTTGGTTTTTTCTCCTTTTTTCAATTGAATCAAAAAATATGTAATGATCTGAATTAATTTAAATTTGCTAGTGTATTTTTTTCATTAAATGTGTTTAACTGATAACGTATGAATTTAGAGAGCCATTTGGGCCATTAAGTTTTTCATAGTTTTATTGTTTGGAATTTGCTTTATGTTCTTTTAAAAATTTATAACGATTGGTATTAAATAAAGCGCTTTTGACTTTGACTTTGACTTTGACTTTGAAGGCTGAATGGGGGGGTCACTTTTGTGGGTTTTTGAGGTGCCACTTACATTATTATTATTACCACTTTTACATAAAATCATTTGAGGATATATGAGCAGCCACTAGTTTCCATTTCATTACTGATTGGCCTTCACTGCTTTGTGGTGGATTGGTTTTTTCTCATTTGAGAGTTTCATATGAAATAGATCAGGATTTGATAAAGATATTTGATTTTGGGATCCATTTTTTTACTTAGAGTTGACGTTTGTTGTGTCAGATGATACTATCAAAAATTCGATTGCTTTGTTTTCATTCTATGATATTCGTTAACATAAATTTTTCCTACATTTCCCTTCATCCATCGATGCAAATACTGCCAGTTTTGTAAAGTACTAGTCAAGAGCTTTCTTTTGATATTCATATTGATTACCTTAGGTAAACAAATTTTTAAGGGTCAGTTTGTTTTGCAATGAAACTTTTGAAATCATCACTTTTCACCTGCATAAAAATTTCATTACTCTACCTAATGCGTTTGGCGGGAAAATCTGTTTTGACACACGGATTGATAGACAAACAGATCGTGAAACAAAGAGGATTTCATAAAATTACTTTGTAAAACCTTAAAAACGAATAATTTTCTGGTATTCTATACATTGATAGATCTTACAGCCACAAATAGACCTTCAGACCTCAAATGATCACAAATATTTCCGTTGTAAGTTACATATTTACCAGAAACGATGACTTAAACAGATTCGTTCCGTTAGAAATATGCTCCCAGTTTTTCAACTGTTTAGCTAAAATAGTTTAAATGTTAAATCTACTTTTAAAGGACATCACATATGCCTCGATATAATGTGATTACCTAAATAATAGCTCCTAAAACTCAATTAAGCATATTAATTTGTACTAATTCTGTTCTTAATATACGCCCAATCAACAATTACTTCACCAAATTAAATGACAGTGTTATTTAACATCCCTTCATAACAAAATACGACACGAAAACAACACGCAGTATTGCACACACTATTGATCACGTAGTTTTTCATTTACAACGTTCGATGGCTCCACCACTTTTTGCGTAGCCATCGAACAGTTTTGCAGCAGAGTGGTAGCCACTACAGCCGAACAGTAACAAAACTTCCCTTAATGTCGGCATTGAGTAAGCATTATGCACTTAATTATGAAGAGTTAGTGTAAATCCTACCCGAAAAGTGAATATTTCGAATCACTTGCTCAACCAAGAGGTTCATTAGAAAGCCCATTAATATTCCACTCATAATTTCACGTTGATTTGCTTCGGAGCTATTTAGTATAAAAACAGTTGGGAGTCGGCAGTGGCTAATTAATTCATTCCAGTCACTTGTACGCATCTCATTACAAATCAAAAACCATTCATTCAAAATGATGACTAAATGCATTGTAAGGAAATTTGTCCCTATTTTTGATTGATTGGCAATTCAATTAAATCCGTTTTTAATTTCCAGATATTCTTGGCAGTAGCTCTTCTTGCTTGTGCTGATGCTGGAGTTTTACCAACTGCTTTTATAGCACCTTACGCATCAACATACAACGCTCATGCTATTAACCACAGAATTCACGCACCCTTCATTGCCGCTGCTCCTGCGCCATTTGTGGCTCCAGCTGCTGCGCCATTTGTAGCGCCAGCGCCGGCTCCGTTTGTAGGCCCAGCTCCTGCGATTGTTTCTCCTCCTGCTGCAGCTGCGTTCGCTGCTCCAGTGCCAGCTGCGTTTGCTCCTCCCGCTGCAGCTGCATTTGCTGCACCAGCACCAGCTGCGTTTGCTGCTCCTGCTGGATTTACTGCATCTGCTCCTGCTCCATTTGCCGCACCAGCCCCGGCGGCGTTTGCTGGCCCTGCATCTTTTGGTTTTTCTGCTCCTTTTGCAGCACCTGCTTTCCCCGCCACCTACAATAACTTACATGCAGCGTATAGCGGATTTCCAGCTGCTTATAGGAATTTCCCGGCGTTCTTTTAAGTATAGGAAACCAAATAGTGCGTTAAGATGGAAGAATGTGATATATGCTCAGCAAAGGCGAGTATAACCTCTGCTATAAAAATTAATGCATTAGACATTATTGTATTGTTTTTGATAAATAAATAACTTAATAACTTTAAACCACCTTTTGCTTTGCAAAGTTATAATAGGTCATACAATGATATTTTACCTTGAATATTAATCGAAATAGTCAAATTATAATTTTTATGCTTAACGTGAACCACTTTTGAAGTTTGAGCTGAGCTTAAACCACTTTTGAAGTTTTGAGCTCAAGATATAGTCCATCAACACTAGTGCTACCCAATCACAAACTAGTTAAAAACATAATACATAGGATATCTATATTCCACTTGGTGCAAGGAGTTTGCCCAACATTGTAGAAACTGATTTGATTGAAGATATTAGTACGTTGAAAAAGGTTTTCATTAGCGTAATAGTTAATTTACTTTTAAAATTTTTCACATGAGTATTGATAAGTCATTACAGATTTTGATATCCTTCGGATGAAAATCATGGATTGTTTTCTGCTTTGAATGTACATTGTATTGGATCATGAAAGTTGTCGATTTTGTCACATAAGTCTAGTCTTTTTACCTACCTTTCATATTAAGTCTTTTGTCTTTATGGCATTCCTGAGGCAGCTACACTCACGGATAGGATGAGTGCTGTTTCAAATACGAGTATTTAGAGAAGATTTCCTTGTCAGAATCCCAAAGTTGGCTGCGTGGTTGCATTCAGAATTGTTGTTTAATCAAGCTAATTTCTGCTTCGATACAGATGGCTCTAGGACTCATCAGAGAGATATCCAGAAATTGATATCACTAGGTATAATGACTTTTGGGACTCAGGCCAAAAGTTTTCTCATACTAGTGGTGATGTCATGGATCATGCATAACAGTGAAGTAGGTTCATTAACATTTAAGATGATAGCCAAGCAACACCGCTTGCTCTCTTTCTCTTTGCACGAAAGTAACATCGAAAAGTGTTCATGTAGTGGCAGCGCAGGGCATGGGCTGCAAAGCTAACAGGCCAATAGAAAAGTCCCTGGGCTGATACACAGATGGCGGTGCTAGTATTAAATCCATATGATTTTTAGTTCAAACGATATGTGTCAAAATTTGACAGCAGTCCGACCATTAGTTTGTGAGATATTGCGTTATGATTGAAGCTACTTTTGTTATTTGAAAAAATATGAAAAAAAAAAGAATTTCGTGTGCCGATTAAATATTGCTTTTTGATGGGAACAAATACCGTTGAAGCAAAATCTTGGCTTGATGAAGAGTTTTCGGGGTCTGCATCAAGAAAATCAACCATCATTGATTAGTATGCTAAGTTTGAACGTGGTGAAATGTGCATCGAAGATGGCGAACGCCCCAAAGAGGCTGTCACCGATGCAAACTTTAAAAAAGTTCACAAAATAATTTTGAATGACCGTAAAGTGAAGTTGATCAAGATAGCAGACATTGTGAAGATATCATCTAAATGTGTACATCATATCATTCACGAATATTTGTACAAGAGAAAGCTGTGTGCAAAATGGTTGCCACGCGAGCTCACAACCGATCAAAAGCAACAAAGTGTTAATGATTCTAGGCAATGTTTGAAGCTGTTTAAGTGCAATAGACCAAGGTTATGGCATCAGTATTTTGGAATGCGGAAGGTATAATATTCATTGATTACCTCCAAAAGGGCCAGACCATCAACAGCGATTATTATATAGCGTTATTGGATCCTTTGAAGAATGAAATCGTTAAAAAAACGGCCTCTTTTGAAGAAAAAAAAGTGCTGTTTCATCAAGACAATGCACTGTGTCACAAATCAATGAAAACAATGGCAAAATTGCATGAATTGGGCTTCAAATTGCTTCTGCATCCACCGTATTCGCCAGATCTGACCCTGAGCGACTTTTTCCTGTTCTCAGACCTCAAAAAAATGCTCGCTGGAAAGAAATTTAGCGCCAATGAAAAAGTAACCGCCAAAACTGAGGCCTATTCTGAAGCGAAAGACAAATCCTCCTACAAAAATAGTATCGAAAAGTTATAAGATTGCTATAATCGCTGTATTGCCCACAAAGACAACTATGATGAATAATTTGATCGAGTTTTGCCAAAAAATGTGTTTGACTATGGTAGACCGGGGACTTTTCAATTGACCTGTTACAGCAAGGGCAATGCAAAAGGTGGTCCAACCATAATGAACGATGTTAATTGTCAGTCACACCTTAACGTCAAGTTTTTCGCCCAACTTAATTTTACATTTCTTTGTTTCAGTGTTTGACAAATTTAACTATGGAGATATACTCGATTGAGCAACGCGTTAAGGTTGTTGAAGCCTTTAACGAAAATGGGCGTTCAAATAAAAATGCATTTCGTGCACTTCGTGATTTTTTTGGTCAGGAAAATCGAACAAATGTGTCCACAATCGGGAGAATTGTACGCAAATTTCAGCAAACCGGGTCTGTAGGAAATGTAAAATCATCTGTGCATGCTTGCCCAATTCGTTCTGTGGAATACATTGCTGTTGTTTGCGAGATAGTGTGGCAGATGAGCCATCAACCTCGACTCGTCGTCGTGCCCAACAATTGAACATCTCACAAATATCCCTGTTGTCAGTTTTGAATAAAAATTTGAATTTCCACTCTTACAAGTTCAATTGACTCAAGAGCTGAAGCCTACTGACCATTTCAAGCATCGGCAACATACCGAATGGTTGATTTAACAGACAGAAGGGAACGGTGAATTTACAAAGCAAATCATTGTGGAAAAGCCGATGCATCTGGTGCGGTTTATGGGCTTGCGGCATCAGTGGGCCGTACTTCATCGAAAATGAGGACGGCCAAGCAGTTACCGTGAACAGTGTTTGCTATTACGAGATGATAACAAACTTCGTGTGGCCAAAAATTGAGGTTATGGACCTGGGCGATATGTGAATCTAACAGGATGATGCCACCTGCCACACAGCCAACAAAACAATGGCCGTGTTATCTCACGTTGTGGCGATGTTAATTGGCCGCCACGATCATGTGATTTGACACCGTTAGACTTCTTTCTCCGGGGACATTGAAAAAAAAGTGTTCGTCAATAAGCCAAGAACAATTCAAGAGCTGAAAGATGAGATAGTTTAGCACATTAACGGCATTGAATCTCACTTATGTCTCAGAGTCATTGAAAATATGGACCATCGGCTAGAAGTATGCCACTGTAGCTGTGATGAGCATTTGGGCAATATTTAGTTTCACACATAATTGCCCTAGATCTTTCTATTGAAATAAAGAACATTAACATAATTCTCTGAAAACTTTTTGTTTTATTTACAATTAACATCGTGGTTTTGGTTGGACCACCCTTTATTACGTTTGACAATAAGTTTCAATAATCGTTTAGGCATGCCTAACTATATTAAGACCTAATCATTACCTAAATTGAATTACTACTCGGGTATCCCAAATAGAAACAAGTTGGGTAGACAGACCTATGCTCATGTCAGAAGGGTTTTGCACTCAACTTACAAAATGCAGTAACTAGCAACAAATAAAATCAAGAAATATGTCAAAGACGATTTTATTGGAGAAAATGTGAGATTCAAGGAACATACCATTATTAACAAAGTTGAACGAATTTTGATATTTTTTTCAGATTTTTTAGATCACGGGTGTCCATTCGCGAGGGAGGAAACACATTTTTCATGTATTTTCCCCCTGCGCCCCCACTGAAGCAAAAAACGTCAGTTCAAGAACTGTTTTGAAAAGCTCTCATAGATAACTTTCAGTTGATACTCATATCGGCTACCTTTCATGTAATTTTTGTTCAGGGGCCACTCCTCTATACTGTAAGCATCGATTCATGGCCTATTTTTTCGAATCCTAGAATGGTTACAAAGCGCTTTTGCTAGGAGCTCTCTCCTGCCTCTTCGACTTGTTTCAATTACCTGTACTCATCTTCATGATACCTATCATTCCTGCAATTTTCATGCAAATCCTAGCAAAGCTGTAGTGTCTAAGTCCGTAAAAAGCGCATATGGCTCCATGGCCATATGTTTCCATAGTAATACAGGGCAATTTGTTCCATAGTAATACAGGAAAATTTAAATCGATATAACTTCGTCAAATACTATTCGATCTTTACGCAACTTTCAGATAAGATCAATAGTCATCTGTTTGCTGAATTTTATTGAATTTAAGGGTACCGTTTAGATTTTATACAAGGAAACATAAAATCGATAAATCATACTATTACTAACAAAGTTGAGTGAATTTCGACTTCTCATGTACTTGTTGTTGTTGTACTCATTAAGGCCTACATTCATGATTTTTTTCAGATTTTTCAGATGGAAGGTGTCCAATCGCGAGGGGGGGTACGCGAAAAGTTCCCCTGCCCCCCTCGGTACTCATAAGGCAATTTTAAGACTTGTTTTGAAAAGATCTCATTGAGACCTTTCCAATGACACCCTATTCGACTACCAATGGCGAAAATAAGGGGTCACCTCCCTATATGGAGAGGCCCCCTTTAAACCCCTTTGAAAAATTTTTCCACCCTTGAACTTTCAAGAAATCACTACTTCTGACCTTTCCACAAAGTTTCATGGCTGTAGCCTCTATAGTTTCGGAGAAAAAGTGCTGTGACATACAGACGGACGGACGGACGGATGGACGGACAGACGGACACAGGTCGTAATTGCAATAGGGTTTTGTATTTTAGTACAAAATCCTAAAAAGCGGGAGAATGTAGAACAATTGGGAAAAAAGATACGCTGAACAAGAAATGAAAGAATTTAATGAATGGAGAAGCAAGACAAGCGAAGCGGATGGGAGAAATTTTACCAAATTTCGTTATCATCGAGCAATAATACGGAAAAATAAATAGAAATATTAGATAAAGGTCACAAATTTGGAGCTGATGAAGGGCGCCTAAAAGAAGAAACGATTATAAATATTGAAGCCGGTATAAAATTCTTAAATAGTGATAATCAGGAGCAAATCAAGGAAGACGCGAGAAAAATATAAGGGAAACACATAGCAAAACCAAAAATTACGACATCCAGACCATGAAAAACATCAAAGAGCTAAGAAAACTACCAGCTTATTATTTGAAAGCAGATAAGGGAAATAAAGTTGTCATGATGGACAAAACGGACTATGACGGCAGGTTATTTTAAACTCCGAACAAACCCGATTCAGGATTCAGTAAAAAGAGTAGAAAAAGTTTTGAATGTGGAAACAATATTGGGAGATGTTAGCTATCTGAGAATGGTACATCCCACGATACCAAGAATGAAATGCCAACCCAAAGTGCACAAAGAAGGAAACTCGATGAGAGAAATACGAGGTGTGTTCAAAAAGTATCACGAATTTTGAATTTTCGCGGGTTACGTATATACGAATTTCGATTTTTTTGTGGCGTTATGTTGGTACTCATGTCTGTCACTTACGCCGACAAGCTCGGCCATTTTGAATGTTCACTTGATTGGTGATAGCTGCTTTACTTGCACGTGTTTTCAATCGTCTTCGATTTTTACTTATTCAAAAAAACGGATCAAAGAACGCGTATCAAATTTTGTGTGAAAAACGAAATTAAGAGCGCTCGGATGCATTCCGAATGTTGACTGTGGCATACGGAGAAGCTACCTTGGACCGAAGCAACGTTTATCGGTGGTACAAAATGTTTTTAGAAGGCCGAGAAGATGTGAACGACGAAGAGCGTGCCGGACGCCTGAGCACTTCAACAACAGACGAAAAAATTAATGAAGTGGAGAAAATGGTATTGGCCAATCATCGAATCACCGTTAGAGAAGTTGCTGAGGACCTAAACATATCGATTGGCTCGTGCCATTCGATTTTTATCAACGATTTGGGCATGAGACGGGTCGCCGCGAAATTCGTACCAAAATTGCTCAATTGCGACCAAAAACAGCAACGCATGAACATTGCTAATGAGATGATAAACTCTGTCCGCGACGAACCAAATTTGCTCCAGAGGGTCATAACTGGTGACGAATCGTGGGTTTATGGTTATGACGTGGAAACCAAAGCTCAATCATCTCAATGGAAGCTGCCGCATGAACGAAGACCGAAAAAAGCGCGCCAAGTTCGGTCGAGTGTGAAAGTTTTGCTGACAGTTTTCTTCGATTGCAGGGGCGTGGTGCATCATGAGTTCTTGCCACAGGGAAGAACGGTCAATAAGGAATATTACCTGCAAGTTATGCGCAATTTGCGCGAAGCAATCCGCCAGAAACGCCCGGATTTGTGGGAGAACAAAAATTGGCTTTTGCATCACGATAACGCCCCTGCTCACACATCGTTGCTTGTGCGCGACTTTGTGGCCAAAAACAACACACTAATGATGCCGCAGCCACCGCATTCCCCAGATCTGGCCCTCTGTAACTTTTTCTTGTTTCCTAAACTGAAGAGGCCCATGAAAGGATGACGTTACGCTACGCTTGACGCGATAAAGACGGCATCGAAGGAGGAGCTGTACAAGATTAAAAAAAATGATTTTTTAAAGTGCTTCGAAGATTGGAAAAACCGTTGGCACAAGTGTATAATATCTCATGGGGATTACTTTGAAGGGGACAAAATAGATATTCATGAATAAATAAATAATTTTTGAAAAAAAACAAAATTCGCGATATTTTTTGAACACACCTCGTACTTGCAAATTCAAATTCACCCACGTACAAGATTGCTAGGTGGCTGGTAGCAGAGTGTAGAAAACTAGCAACAGTGAACGGTGAACACAGTTGAAAAAACTCAATAGAGTTGACTCAGCGAGTCGAAAAAATGGCCAAAATGAATGGAAGACGTTCTGGTGTCTTTCGATGTAGAGGCGTTATTTCCAAGTATACCGCAAAAACAAGCTTTATATCAATTTGAACTTTTGTTGCAAAAAATCAAAGGTGCGATGGAATTGAAAAAATCCCCGTTGGCAGCACCAGCCGGAAAGGTAAATTTCTCGTATGTAGCATAAAGTTTCGAAAAGAATTTGGCTTGCCTACTACTAAACTTCTTTCTGCAATTTTCGTAGTACCACATGGGTATTTATTAACATAAAAAAATCTGGCCACGTTCATTTTTAGAGACCTTTTATCGGGGCGCAAATATTTTGCTTATTAAATTGAGTTGCACACGTATGGATTACATATTGAAAATTCGCGGATAATAAATTGTTGTGAACATATAAATGCCGGTTTCGCCCTTCTCGCATTTGCTGTTTACACAGTTCACAGTGGTAACCACACAAAGGCTTAAATAGCTCGAATAGTAAATTTCAAAAGATTTCCATAAAAGTTTAATCAGCACTTGCGTTGCCAATAATATATACATTTTCAATTTTTTTCTGAACCATGAGGGCCGTCATTTCGATTTTTATTAAAATCGTCTGCTAAAAATATTAAGCTGTAAATTTTCGACTTTTTTATTTGTCATTCGATTTGCATAATTAAATTAAATTAACTTGCCTTAGTAACTTATAATTTCAAGTTTCAACGGGTTCTGTTGAGAATCTTGGCTGCTAGAGGGCTACAGAAATAAAAAAAATTGTATGCCATCCCCCTTTATGGGGAAACCCGCCTGTATGGGGAGACCCCCCTTAAATACCTTAAAATATTTTCTTGCACCGCAAATTTCAAGAGGCACCACTTTTACCCTACGTAGAAAATTTCCTCATTCTAGCTCATGTGGTTTGCGAGAAAACTTGTTATGACGCACGAACAAACGGGCGGACGGACGGACAGACAGACAAGTCGCGATTTTATAATTTTTTAGGGGATTGTTAAAAAGATTTTACAATATCTTAACAATGGTCCGGTTTATGAATTCTTTCAAGTAAGGTCATTTAAAACGTTTCCATGAAAAATATTCATTATTTCAGTTGGCACTAAAATAGCGAATTACGCTTGCCTTCAGACGTTTGGGGGCCGCCATTTTGAATGCATTTTTATTTTGGATTATTTTAAATCTTTGTATGCAAAGGACTCATCAACCAATGTACTTTCTCGTTCAAATAGGAGTTTCACTCTAGACAGGGCAAAAAAATTCAATTTTTAAAGAAAATGGCAGCTAAAAATATTAGGCTTTAAATTTTCGACTTTTTTTACTTTTCATTCAATTTCAATGATTTCCTGCAAAATACAAGAACATAGTACAGAGATCCATAATCTCAAGTTTCATCAAAATCCGTTGGAAAATGTGACCGCTAGATGGCCGCAAAAACCTGAAAAAACGCATATTTAAACGGCCGCCATTTTGAAATTTGCACATGCATGATCACCAAAATATCAAAGACTATAGGTCTAGGTAATGTCTATCTTGAAACCGAATTTCATATATGTCGGATTAAAATGGCAACTTTTGAAAGCCTTTGAAATTTCGACCTTCAACTGGCCGCCATCTTGTTTTTTGCAACCTGACCTCCAGTTTTTTTACGTAATTCTTTAGATATTTATAATTTCTATCAAACTGCCAAATTTCATGAAAATCTGTTGAACGCTTTGACCACTATTACAACAACAAAATTTTGCACGTTTTTCGACCTTTGAGCGGCCGCCATATTTTTTTTGCCGTACCGACTTTGGATTTTTTATTGTGAGATTCATCACATACATCCAAATCGGAGCTATACTTTGGCTAGAACAGAAATCACGATTTTTTGTCTAAAATGGCCGCCATTTTGTTTTTGCCCGGCTGATATAGCTGGTTCACAAACTTAACCGAGATAATTACCCAATACACCTTTTTCTGAAAATTTGGTGAAAATCGAAGCAAAATGGCAACCTCTAGTGTAGTCACAAATTTCGTTATATCCCGTATATATATATATATATATATATATATATATATATATATATATATATATATATATATACATATATATATGTATATATATATATATATATATATATATATATATATGTATGTATATATATATATATATATATATATATATATATATATATATATATATATATATATATATATATATATATATATATATATATATATATATATATATATATGATGCTCTTCGCAATAGGTAAATTTCTCTTGAGAAATTTACCTAAAACCGGTGCAAAGCATTTGCGAAACTGGCAGGAATATGTACGAGCAAAAATTTCTTCCTATTTCGGGGACAATATTATACAACAACTCAGGGGCTAGCAATGGGAAACCCCATATCACCAGTGCTAGCAGAAATATATATGGTGGCACTGGAAAGCGGATGGAATATGCAGAATATGCTTCGTGGATGACATCGTGGCGGTTCTTGAAATGACGAGTTTTACTTTGAAGGGCACTCAAGGAGGAGAAATGTGCAAAAATTTTGTGTCCTCCTCGCGATTGGACCCCTTTGAACGGAAAATTCTGAAAAAATCACAGAAATACATCTTTAAAAGCATAAAGTCTACAAATACCTCAAAGGTCAAAATTCAATCAACTTTGTTAACAATAGTACATTTGATAAATTTTACATTTTTGCCTATAAAATCAAAATAAGATCCTTAAATTTCCCAAAACCTACAATCTGGGTTTCCTGATACTAATTGTATGTGCTATGAAAATTTGACAATAACCAAACAGTAAACAGCTAAATTAAAGCCGATTAAATATTTAAAAATTACAACAAATTTAACACGTGATATTAGTGAGGTACACGTTTGCAACGGACCAAGACACTATAAATATGTAGGAATTTTGATAAAGGATGTGTTACCATGACTAATCAAGCGACGGGGTCAAAACACTTGAAACAAAATGGCGGCAAATTCAAAAAACATAATAACCAGGATTGAATCTTTCGAACTCAATTAATGGAATCTGTACATTAGTCAAGTTTTGATGTGCAGAATAAATTGTTTAATTTACCAATTGTTTCACAAAACTCTTCTGGCAGCATTCTTCTCATACCGTTATGAAAAACACTCAGATTTACATAAAGTTATACGTTTCATCTTTCATTTTCTGATTTCATAGTTGTTATTTTCATTTGATTCGTTCTTTTATACGCTGAGTGCAATTAAAAAAGGGAAAATTATATATTATTTAACATTTTTATGACATTTTATAGAAATTTCAAATTCAACAAGCAAAAAACATCATTTGAGTTTGCTCGTTCAGTCGACTCGCCAAAAGCTAGTTGCGCAAATAAATATGTTAGTACACATACTCGTACTTTCGATAAATTTATTGAATGAAACTGCATGAACGAAATTTAGTTACAGAAAGAGCTTATGATAATAAATAAGCTTTTTAATAAAATTGACTCCAATTAATTCGTGAGCTTGATCAAAACGGTGGAAACGCTAAGCTGAAACCGTTGAGATATAAAATGGATTAAGCTTAGACTTCAGTGGAAGATTTACATTTGTATGGTGAACTTCTCAAGAAAAGCTTTCTTATATAGTTTGCTTTAAAGCTAGTTAAAACTTTTCACAGGCTATTTTTGCGTCTTAAGTGAGCAAAAAGTTTAAAACGATGTTCATATTCAATTAAAAGCTAACATTCTCCTCCATAAATATACTAAATATACCCATCACAGATTAGAATTTGATATTGTTGTTTTTGCGTACATTCTGTAGGAAAAAGATTTCATCTTTAAATTTAGTTTGCCATCAATTCTACCTTCAGCCTTAACCTAAGCTATTTGTGAAACATGAATGCTTTATAGACATATAGAATTTGGAATAACGATGTGAAACTGAAAAATTTTTTATTAGAGGTTGTCGAGGGTATTCGGGATATCAAATGAAAGTCCTTGACTAGAGATTTTAGAATATGAAACAAAAAAGTAATTTTAATGCATCAAGGGGTCCAGGTGGAGACAAAATGCACGAAAATTTAGCCTCCCTTAGCGATTGGACATCTTTAAGGCAAAAAAAGGAAAAAATATCAAGCGAGTAGGTTTTGGCGAGTACAAATATATACAATACCTCAGAAATTAATATTCACTCAACTTCGTTAAAAATAGTATGATTTGTAAATTTTACATTTTATTCCAAAAAATCTAAAAAGCACCGTTTACCTTCTTAAATTTTAACAGTGATGTACATTGCTATAATGTGCTTATGGAAATCAAACCATCATCAATGATTTATGGCCATTTCAACTGCATGGGATCACAATAACAAAAACACGCATTGATGGTTCATACATATTTCAAATCGACCTAGACACTCTTATTTTCTTCGAATTATGATGAAAATTCAAGAAATAGTGTTCAATTGGACTATGTTCAACTGGCCGGTCATTTAGCAAAAATTATTCAAGCGGGAACAAAATAGTGGCAGTTAAATGCTTATGAAAAAACACTACATTTTTTGGAAAAATTTGAATAATTTTCCATACACGTATTGGATGAATAATTCAAGTCAGCGGTTCATGCTATCGGAAAATTTCTTTCGAGCTCTAATATATTACACAGCCCTTCTGGCAGGAGCACTCTCCTGTTACTCAATTTGTTTCCTCAGTTTACCCGAAAGCTAACTTTTTGGCTACTCGTCACTTGTCTATTTGTTGTTTATGGCCAGCCCATTGTAGTTTTCGCAGTTTTATCACAGTAGATGCCTATGACTCTTCAAACAGTTCATACGATTTCTAGTGATACAGCATTTGCCACTGATTTTTTTCTTTTGGCATTAAAAATTTGCCTTTCAAAAGCATTCAAACTATGTGCGATAGCTTAAACAAGGGTCCATGTTTTTCATCTATAGTAATATGCAGGTCTTATCGCAGACTCGTCTACTTGAATTTTGATTTTCCCATCGATGCAGCTGGCCTTCAGTATACCCAAAACTGGGTAAAAAGTTTTATTTGCAAGCTGCACTCTGCATTTTATTTCCACGAAAAAAACGAATTTGTCGATTTACTCGTACTTATATTGAAATTAATTGTTATTTTTCTTCCAAACCGTGAATTTATTGTATTAAATACATATGTACATTTCGTCCTTAATGCTAGGACTTTATCAGTGTAACTACCCTTTCTTAGCCTAATCCTAACGTATTCATCTAGATTACTTTTTATTATTTCATTACAAATTTTAACAGTTTATCAGAGCCATTACCTAAATCTTTGTTTAACCGATTTATTACAGGTATTTCTTATTTCTATAGTTTCATTAATGTCCAATTCATTCACCTTTGTTACTTGTTTCATGACTTTCAAACTTTCAGCACTTATCGTACGATTGTTTTCGATAACGTGTCTGGCTATGGTCGACTTTACCTAATGCTTGTTGTTCCTTCTCCACAATTTTACGGCTTCCATGTGTTCGTGAAGAACAGAATATGCTTCGAAACTGTGGACAAGGTACGTGGATGACATTGTGGCGGTGATGAGCAAGGGTAACATAAATGAACAGCTGGAGTATATAAATAAGCATCATCCTCAAATGAAGTTTACTGTCAAAATCGAGCAAGAAGGAAAATTACCGTTCTTGGATTTAATGTCAATGGGAAGCAGCAACGGAATAGAATTTGCAATACACCGGAAGCCAACGGTGATGCTGAGGATGATACCAAATACTTCATATCACCTGTAACAGCATAAAATGGCGGCATACCGTAGTATGGTCCACAGGTTGTTAACGGTACCAATGAGTGAGGTGAACTTCCACAAGAACTTGATATATATCATGAATACGGCAAGAAAAAATGCGCATGAAGCAAAAACAACTAAGTGAATGATCCACAAGAAAAATCGACAGCTGCAAATTAAGAATCTAAAGGGTTTTCCAATAAGAGGAGTTATTTTGGATAGCCTACTATTACAGTAGATGTCCCTTTTGAAGCTATCATTTCTTGATATTTGACATATAAAATTTACGCAATCAATAAAGATAGAACGATGCATGCTTCAACAACACACTGAAATTTTAAAATTCACTATAATAATGGTGAAAATTTGGTAAAGACGGTTCGTAAAACTCGAACATTTTTGGGTCGTCCTGAAGCACCCTGTCGGACCGCAATACTGAAACTTGTGGAAAAGTTTGAGTGGTTGGGACAACTTAGTGATGTGAAGAATAAAACCCGCACGTGTCACTCAAGAACAGCCGAGAATATTGCTGACGTACCCGAAAGTGTTGAAGAAAACCCAGGTTTGTCCATGCCCTGTCGTTCTTTGGAATTTGCCATTCCACAAACGTCATTACACCGTATTTCGCATAAAGATTTGGATCTTAAGGCTTACAAAGTTCAGTTAACACAAGAACTCAAGCCGGTCGATCATCAAGAATGTCGTGTCTTTGCTGGTTGGGTCCTTGAAATGCATGAAAATGATCCGGAATTCCATCAAAAAATCATCTTGAGTGGTGAGGCTCATTTCTATCTCGGTGGCTTCATCAACAAGGAAAATTGTCGTTGCTTGGGCTCGGAAAACCCAAGAGTTATTGTTGAAAAGCCTCTCTATCCTCAACGTGTGACTGTTTGGTACGGTTTATGGTCTGGCGGAGTCATTGGACCTTACTTGTTCGAAAATAGGCTGGAGCAACTGTTACGGTAAATGGATTGCGCTATCGAGAGACAAGCAACGAAACCATTGATCTTTTACGGGAAAAGTTTCTGGACCGTGTTATCTCTCGAAGAGGTGATCACAATTGGCCACCAAGATCTTGTGATTTAACACCTTTCGACTTCTTCCTTTGGGGGTACGTGAAAGAGAAGGTCTACGCTAACAGTCCAGCATCGATTCAAGACCTCAAAGATGGAATTCTATTGAGGACATAGGGCAGCCACTTTGCGAATTGGTTATGGAAATGCAATTGAATAAATGGTTTAACAATGTAAAGTACCAAATTGAAGATCACGAAAAAAGCGGCGTCTATACAATTTCATGGGGAGATTGCAACAAAGTGTATATAGGGCAGACCAAGAGATTAGCGGTAGTCAACAGGCTGTGAGTTGAGTTTGTAATGCTTGCGTTATACTTTAAGTGGTGGTGTGGGTGCATTTGAGTTTATGTATCGGTGCTTGGTACTATGGAGTATGATAAGTGCTTTGCTTTCTTTGTTTACCAGTTTGTATTCACTGGCACTAAAGAAGTAAATTACTAGTTGTTCCAGGTCTGCGTTGCGTTTTGCGATATTTCGGTTGTGTTTCAGTCTCTTATCTAACAGCTCCATTCCCAGCATAATAAAAGGCATATATGATAGATTCACAGCTCGCAGGTAGAAGGTTCTGTTCGTTGGTGTGGTCATTGTGTTTTGTTTTTTCATAAATTTGTCAAATTTTTTTGTCATGGTCTCAATTTAGTTTCGAGCAGAGTATCAATGTCTCGTCTCACGTCACTGTAGAATTGTAAAAAGTTTTCAGTTTGTGAAACATAGTAGTTGCGCAATGGATTTGATCCCTTTTGAGGGTTTTGTACTAAAATACAAAACCCTATTGCTATCACGACCTGTGTCCGTCCGTCCGTCTGTCTGTCACAGCACTTTTTCTCCGAAACTATAGAGGCAACAGCCATGAAACTTTGTGAAAAGGTCAGAAGTGGTTACTTCTTGAAAATTCATGGGTGGAAAAATTTTTCAAGGGGGTTTAAGGGGGGCCTCCCAATATAGGGAGGTGACCCCCCCAAAAAAAAATTTCACCATTGGGAGTCGAATAAGTAAAGGTTTTAATGAGATCTTTTCAAAACAAGTCTTAAAATTGCCTTGTCGGTACCGAGGGCCGCAAGGGAAGGGGAAATGTACGAACTTTTCGCGTACCCCCCCTCGCGATTGGACACCTTCCATCAGAAAAATCTGAAAAAAATCATGAATGTAGACCTTCATGAGTACAATAACAACAAATACATGAGAAGTCAAAGTTCACTCAACTTTGTTAGCAATAGTATGACTTATCGATTGTATGTTTTCTTGAGTAAGATCTAAACGGTACCCTTAAATTCTATAAAATTTAACGAGCAGATGACCATTTATAAGATTGATCTCTCCTGAAAGTTTTATAAAGATTGAATGGTATTTGACGAAGTTATTGCGATTTGAATTTTCCTGTATTACTATGGAACAATATGCCCTGTATTACTACGGAAACATATGGCTATGGAACCATATGCGCTGATTACCGACTTAGACACTACAGCTTTGCTAGGATTTGCATGAAAATTGCAGGAATGATAGGTATCATGAAGATGAGTATATTTAATTGAAACAAGTCGAAGAGGCAGGAGAGAGCTCCTAGCAAAAGGGCTTTGTAACCATTCTAGGATTTGAAAAATTAGGCCATGAATCGATGATTACAGTACAGAGGAGTGGCCCCTGAAAAAAAATTCATGAAACGTAGCCGATATGAGTATCAACTGAAAGTTCTTTATAAGAGCTTTTCAAAACAGTTCTTAAACTGACAGTTTTTGCTTCAGTGGGGGCGCAGGGGGGGGGGGACTACATGAAAAATGTGTTTCCTCCCTCGCGAATGGACACCCGTGATCTAAAAATCTGAAAAAATTATCAATGGAGATATTTATGAGTATAACTATAACAAATACCTCAGAAGTCAAAATTCTTGCAACTTTGTTAATAATAGTACGAGGTGTGTTCAAAACATATCGTTGTTTTTTTTTCAAAAATTATTTATTTATTCATGAATATCTATTTTGTCCCCTTCAAAGTAATCCCCATGAGATATTATACACTTGTGCCAACGGTTTTTCCAATCTTCGAAGCACTTCAAAAAATCATTTTTTTTTAATCTTGTTCAGCTCCTCCTTCGATGCCGTCTTTATCTCGTCAAGCGTAGCGTAACGTCCTCCTTTCATGGGCCTCTTCAGTTTAGGAAACAAAAAAAAGTCACAGGGGGCCACATCTGGGGAATACGGTGGCTGCGGCATCATTAGTGTGTTGTTTTTGGCCAAAAAGTCGCGCACAAGCAACGATGTGTGAGCAGGGGCGTTATCGTGGTGCAAAAGCCAATTTTTGTTCTCCCACAAATCCGGGCATTTCTGGCGGATTGCTTCGCGCAAATTGCGCATAACTTGCAGGTAATATTCCTTATTGACCGTTCTTCCCTGTGGCAAGAACTCATGATGCACCACGCCCCTGCAATCGAAGAAAACTGTCAGCAAAACTTTCACATTCGACCAAACTTGGCGCGCTTTTTTCGGTCTTGGTTCATGCGGCAGCTTCCATTGAGATGATTGAGCTTTGGTTTCAACGTCATAACCATAAACCCACGATTCGTCACCAGTTATGACCCTCTGGAGCAAATTTGGTTCGTCGCGGACAGAGTTTAACATCTCATTAGCAATGTTCATGCATTGCTGTTTTTGGTCGCAATTGAGCAATTTTGGTACGAATTTCGCGGCGACCCGTCTCATGCCCAAATCGTTGATAAAAATCGAATGGCACGAGCCAATCGATATGTTTAGGTCCTCAGCAACTTCTCTAACGGTGATTCGATGATTGGCCAATACCATTTTCTCCACTTCATTAATTTTTTCGTCTGTTGTTGAAGTGCTCAGGCGTCCGGCACGCTCTTCGTCGTTCACATCTTCTCGGCCTTCTAAAAACATTTTGTACCACCGATAAACGTTGCTTCGGTCCAAGGTAGCTTCTCCGTATGCCACAGTCAACATTCGGAATGCATCCGCGCACTTAATTTCGTTTTTCACACAAAATTTGATACACGTTCTTTGATCCATTTTTTTGAATAAGTAAAAATCGAAGACGATTGAAAACACGTGCAATTAAAGCAGCTATCACCAATCAAGTGAACATTCAAAATGGCCGACCTTGTCGGCATAAGTGACAGACATGAGTACCAACATAACGCCACAAAAAAATCGAAATTCGAATATACGTAACCCGCGAAGATTCAAAATTCGTGATACTTTTTGAACACACCTCGTATGATCCCCGAATTCCATATTTTCTCGAATAAAACCGTCTTTGACATGTTTCTTGATTTCATTTGTTGCTGGTTACTGCATTTTGTAAGTTGAGTACAAACCCTTCTGACATGAGCAAAGGTCTGTCTACCCAACTTGTTATGTACTGTGTGTGTGTGTGTGTGTTTTAGGCAGCGCTTGTGTTTTACTTTATTAAGGATGATTGAAAAGCTTTGATTGGAAAAATGAAAATAGGTGCATTGTGTAGTGAAAATTTTATATATTAAACACTCCCTCAACTTCAACCCACTTTTTGAACGATCCTCGAAATTTAATGCTATCTTTGTAATGAATTTCCCAAAAGCTCTCCAAAATACTGTTCCATGGCTATAATAGCTACTTCATTCAACGGAAAATGCTTTCCGTGAAGAAATTGTTTCAAATTCTTTAAGAGGTAATGGTCGGATGGAGCCAAATCTGGTGAATACGGTCGATGTTAAAGCAATTAGTTTTTAGGGTTTTGTACTAAAATACAAAACCTTATTGCAATCACGACCTGTGTCCGTCTGTCCGTCCGTCCATCCGTCTGTATGTCACAGCACTTTTTCTCCGAAACTATAGAAGGTACAGCAATGAAAATTTGTGACAAGGTCAAAAGTGGTGACTTCTTGAACGTTTTGGGGTGGAAAATTGTTCAAAGGGGTTAAAGGGGGTCTCCCCATAGAGGGGGTGACCCTACAATAATTTTTTTACCATTGGTAGTTGAGTCATTGAAAAGGTCTTAATGAGATCATTCCAAAACAAGTTGCCTTATCAGTACTGCGAGGGGAAGGGGATGGGGAAATGTACGAGAAATGCACGAAAAATATGTTTCCTCCCTCGCGATTGGACACCTGTGATCTAAAAAATCTGAAAAAATCAGCAAGGGAGATATTTATGAGTTTAACAATAACAAAAACACAAGAAGTCAAAATTCGTTCAACTTTGTTAATAATAGTATAATCTACGAATTTCACATTTTCTCCAATAAATTCGTATGGGTGTCTTTAAACCCAACAAAATTATTTAAGTAGCCTTACACAAGATCCTAATACTCTGTAAGTTTGATGAAATTTGTATCATATTCGCGGAAGTCATACCCAGTTGAAATTTCTCCAATTACAACAACGATAACACACTATTTTGGTATTTTATGGACTTTCCATCGAATCAGACAATGCAGTTTTGATTGGATCTTCTTAAAATTTTCAAATAAGCTCGATGACATAAATGCGTTTGGGATTTCGTGATTTGAGTGATTTTTGTAAGTTGAAAATGGAGAAACAATGGATTTTCTTCAACGCGAGCAAATCTTTTTGACATTTTTCTTGATTTTATTCGTTGCTGGTGACTGCATTTTGTAAGTTGAGTACAAAACCCTTCTGACATGAGCGTAGGTCTGTCTACCCAACTTGTTTGAACGAAATTTTTGATGTAAAATATAGAGTACTCATCTAGATAGAGATTCTCATGGTACGCTTAGTCCCTCTTGATATCATAGACTTGGTCAATGGTTTTTGGTATTGTTGCATTTTTTTGACGTCCACTATGTGGTTCATCTGCAATGCTTGTAACATATGATCAAGTTTAACTCGTATAAATGTTGATTCCTCCACTGGATAATAGGTGTTGCCTTCAAAATCTTTTGATCCAACCTGTAAAATTTTTGAAAATGCAGGTGTTATTTAATTTTTTAAACACTGTTTTTTAAGACCATCTATTTTGATTCAATGAAGTTTTACGGTAGTAGAATGATCGCAACATTTTTGCCTGGCTGGCAGTGTTGTAGTCTCTGGTTTTTTTATTTAATATTCATAGGCCAATTACCTTTTTTCTTGTTAAGCCCTCATGCCTCGATTCTTTGAGTGAGCACACGCATTCTTCAGTGTCTAAAGGATGAGTAGATGAAAATGATTTTAAATGCATGTATTTACTCTATACTAGACCACACTCCGAAAAAAAACAGAAGTGAGACGAACCAAAAAACAAAAACATAATATCCCTTTACCTAGCCGAACTGATTACCTACTTGCTTAACATATCCTATACCTATATCAAAGCATTTCCTTCCACACATCCTTTGGAAGATGACTCAATGAATTCAAAATGCGTCTGCTCACTCTAAGAAGCAAGGCCCGACGGCTTTTCGAGAAATAAGAAGGTGATATTTGTTGAGTGCTATGCAGTTTACACTACATTTCAGATAGGAAATGTGAGGTGGCACTCTCTGCAAGGAGCTCTATCGGAATTGGTTTGTATAAGTACAGAGACCAGGAGCGCTACAAATTGTACGTGCATATCGAACACTTTCCATGTTGATACGTATCGCCTCCCTAACTAGAGAGCGTACAAATATTTACGTACGTAGAAGCGATTGGTAGATTCGCAACGATCTTCGAGAGAATGACACAAAGGGAAGATGGACTGTATGTGTGTGTGATTTGAGGAATCGTATCGATTGAAGACATGGTGATACTGACTTCTACTTGACCCAGCTCTTGAGCGAACGTTTTCAGTCTTACCTGCACAAGATTAATAAATCTCAGTTTCCCGACTACGTTTCTTGCGTAAGAGAGATAGATTCATTTTCAGGGTTTTGTACTAAAATACAAAACCCTATTGCAATCACGACCTGTGTCCGTCTGTCCGTCCGTCCGTCTGTATGTCACAGCACTTGTTCTCCGAAACTATGGAGGCTACAGCCATGAAACTTTGTGCAAAGGTCAGAAGTGTTGACTTCTTGAAAGTTCAAGGGTGAAAAATTTTTTCAAAGGGGTTTAAGGGGGTCTCCCCATATAGGGAGGTGATCCCTCAAAAAAAAATTTTCACCATTGGTAGTCGAGTAGGGTGTCATTGCAAAGCAAGTCTTAAAATTGCCTTATGATTACCGAGGGGGGCAGGGGAAGGGGAAATGTACGAACTTTTCGCGAACCCTCCTCCCTCGCGATTGGACACCTTTGACCCGAAAAATCTGAAAAAAATCAGGAATGTAGGCCTTAATGAGTACGTCAACAACAAATACCTGAGAAGTCGACATTCACTCAACTTTGTGAGTAATAGTATGATTTATCGATTTTATGTTTTCTTGAATAAAATCTTAACGGTACCCTTAAATTAAATAAAAGTTTCATAAAGATCGAATAGTATTTAACGAAGTTATAGCGATTTGAATTTTCATGTATTACTACGCAACAATATGCCCTGTTTTACTATGGAAACACATTGTTACATGTACAAATAATTCTGCGAGCTACTGTCGCAATTGTTTTCACAACCATTAAGAACATCAACAAATGAATTTACTCGAAACCACGAGAACCCAACAAGCATTATCAACATCTGAAAGTGAGTCACCGCCCATTCATTCACTGCTGGAATGTTCCCGTTAATTCACCAATGTACGAGAACTGAGTTGAATGATTAGAGACACTATATTAGGGCGAGCTAAATGAATGGGGGGATCATTCATTACAACCGCGATAGAAAACTGCGATACGCGAAGGACAGGCGATATTGATTGTTTGAGTGTGAAGTGATTTTAAGTAGACAATTGCGATAGAAATTTATGGACAAGTAGAAGGTTGAATTTTAATAGTGAAAATTAAAGTTGTGAAATTGTTAGTGTAGTGATTGTGCATCTTTGACGCATTAAATACACTCTTTTAATTTAATTTAAAAGACATTGCGTTTTCACTTTCCCGGAACATTAAACTATTGGCCGTGAACCAAGAACACGCGACAGTGGTGTTGAGAAGTGAGAAAGAAAATTTCGAAAGTGAAAAACGTTTAAACATAAAACAAAAATAAAGAAAAATGCACAATAGTGAAATCTAACGTGGAAACTGGTGGAAAACTAGCCGAAACAATAAAAATGCCAGGAAATTTACATCTAAAAATTAATCAATTGAGCATATCGGAGCTCAAAGAGGAGTTGGAGCAACGAAATCTGTCCACACAAGGTACAAAGGCCATACTGATGGCACGCTTGCGTGACGCGATCGAGTCGAAAGGCGTGAATCTGGATTCGGGTAAGCTCTCAGACGCGGAAAAAGGCGCAGAAGCTGGAGAAGTAGAAACACCAAAATCAAAGGAGCCAGAAAATGCGCTGATGCAAATGTTAATGGTGATGTCATCCAGTTTGACTGCGAAGCTAGATGAACAATCAGCGAAGCTTAATGTACAATCAGCGAAGCTGGATCAACAAGCGATCGAAATCAAGGCAGACATCACACAGAAGCTGGAGAAACAGTCAACCGAAATAAAAGCGAAGCCCGGTCAGCTGAACAAACAAATTAAACGCGTCGAGGAAAAGTTTGACCAGGTCGAGGAAAAGGTTTACCAGGTCGAGGAAAAGGTCAGCAAGGTCGAGGGAAAGGTCAGCCAGGTCAAAGAGAGAATAAAAAATGAAATGGAAAAAGTAAAATAAGAATTGGAAGCAGCGAAGGCAGTAGTAACCACTTCACCAGCCCCGCTTATAACCGCAGCGCAAAGCACATCCAGAAATGTGCAAGCACCAATATTCGATGGGCAAACGGTCTGGAGTATTTACAAGATCCAGTTTGAAGCTGCCGCAAGAGCAAAACACTGGGATGAGCAGGAACGAGCAACTGCACTGTTTCTTGCTCTAAGAGGTCCAGCTGCCGAGCTTTTGCAGACGATCCCAGTTGAAATGCACTCAAACCCGAATGCTATAATGAATGCGCTCGACATGCGGTATGGAGGCGCCCATCTGAAACAAATTTATCGGGCACAATTACGGAATCGGATGCAGAAGTTTGGCGAAACATTACAGCAGCTAGCCCAAGACATTGAGTGGCTGGCACTTTAAGCTAACCCAGCGTACGACCAGGAACATCGAGATGACGTGGCAACAGAAGCATTTATCAGCGCGCTAAACGATCCGGAATTGCAACAAGCCGTGCGTTCAGCTCAAAAGCAAACGGTTAAGGACGCATTGGCTTACAGTCTGAACTTTGAGGCAGCGAAAAATGTGACTCGTACCACTGCCCGGGTTCGTGAGGTAATGACAGACGAGTGCAGGTGTGAGTGCGTGGAAATTGAGCGAGATCCGCTTGTAAATTGTGCGCCTAGATGCTGGAACTGCGGAGAGGAGGGGCACCTGCAAAAGGACTGCAAGAAGCGAAGGAGACGGAGCTATTGTCCAGAATGGTGGAGATCCAGACCGTGTCAGGAGGCTAGAATAGAACCCCATCAAACTGAAAGGGCCAACTTCATGCGACGGAGGTCGGCTAGGAGGATCGACGTCCCCAGCACCCCCATTACCGTGTCAAGGCAACATCGTGGAGAAGCTGACTTCTGGATTCCTGGTCAAGTTGATGGAGAACATTGCACCATAACAAACGACACTTGTGCAACCCGATCGACCAGACCTAGTGAGGCCCCAACGTCTTTACAAGGACAGAGTTCATGGCAATGCAGACACCCTATCTCGTCATCCATGTCCAGCTAACTGCAAGCATTGCCGACGGATTGAGGAAAAGGAACCGTCCGTTGATCTGCGATTGATAACGGCCGAATTCGATGAAGGTTGGTCAGCGGAGGAGATTCGAAACGCCCAGTTAGCCGATGGAGACATCGGACCATTGCTTGTATGGAAGGAGACGGCTGGGCGACCTGAGTGGAAAGACGTTTCAATGCATGGCGCAACCCTGAAAAGCTATTGGGCACAATGAAACTCCCTTCAGGTGCAGGGTGGCGTACTCAAGCGGAAATGGGAAACAGCGGATGGCAGCTCCTATAGTATGCAAACTATACTACCCAAAAGCCGAATCCACGATGTGATTAAGGAAATGCATGAAGGATCCTCGGGAGGCCACCTTGGTGTTAACAAGACCTTAGCGAAATTGCGGGAAAGGTTCTACTGGCTCCGCGCTCGAGAAGACGTAGAGGACTGGTGTCGCAGATGCACAATTTGCGCTTCCGTCGAAGGCCCAAAGCGACGACTGAGAGGACAAATGCAAACCTATAATGTGGGGGTACCATTTGAAAGGATTGCTACTGACATCGCAGGTCCCTTTCTTAAATCCGAATGGGGAAATCGATACACGCTGGTTGTAGCCGATTATTTCAGCAAGTGGCCCGAGGTCTACCCCATTCCCAACCAGGAAGCAACTACTGTAGCCGAACAGCTAGTGTTGAATTGGGTCAGTAAGTACGGCGTATCTTGCGAACTACATTCGGATCAAGGCCGAAACCATGAGTCACTAGTTTTTGGCGAAATGTGCGAGCAGCTGGGAATACGGAAAACGAGGACAACACCGCTGCATCCCCAATCCAATGGAATGGTCGAACGTTTCAACGGCACGCTAAATAAACATCTGGCCAAGATGGTTGACGAGAACCAAAGGGACTGGGACCGACATATCCCACGATTTTTGATGGCGTATAGAGCTGCCGAACATGCATCGACGGGCCAAGCCCTAGCCAAAGTCATTTTTGGAAAGACTATTCGTCTGCCAGCTGATATAAAGTTCGGAACACCCCCTGAGAAACCCCAAACGATCTCGGAGTACGCAAGTGAGCTAAGGCAAGGGTTGAACCTGAAACATCGGAAAGTGCGAAAACACCTCGAATCGGCTACTGACCGCATGAAGACCAGGTATGATCTCAAGGCAAATTCTACTGGCTCCCAGCAAGATGACTTGGTGTGGCTATATAACCCGCAACGGCGAAAGGGTAGGTCTCCAAAGTTGCAAGATAATTGGGAGGGACCATACCGGGTCACAAAGCGAATCAACGACGTCGTATATCGCATACAGGAACATCGTAAGCCGAGAGCCAAAATGAAAATCATGCATCTGGACCGTCTTGCCCCATATTACACCCAGGGAGAATTGACTACAAATGGTGACACATCTTTTCGGGGCGAAAAGAACTGAGGTAGGGGCAGTGTTACATGCACGAATAATTCTGCGAGCTACTGTCGCAATTGTTTTGACAACCATTAAGAACATCAACAAATGAATTTACTCGAAACCACGAGAACCCAACAAACATTATCAACATCCGTAAGTGAGTCACTGCCCATTCATTTACTGCTGGAATGTTCCCGCTAATTCACCAATGTACGAGAACTGAGTTGAAGGATTAGAGACCCTATATTAAGGCGAGCTAAATGAATGGGGGGATCATTCATTACAACCGCGATAGAAAACTGCGATGCGCGAAGTACAGGCGATATTGATTGTTTGAGTGTGAAGTGATTTTAAGTAGACAATTGCAATAGAAATTTATGGACAAGTAGAAAGTTTAATTTTAATAGTGAATATTAAAGTTGTGAAATTGTTAGTGAAGTGATTGTGCATCTTTGACGAATTAAATAAACTCTTTTAATTTAATTTAAAAGACATTGCGTTTTCACTTTCCCAGAACATTAAATTATTGGCCGCGAACCAAGAACACGCGACAATATGGCTATGGAGCCATATGCGCTTTTTACCGACTTAGACACTACAGCTTTGCTAGGATTTGCATGAAAATTTCAGGAATGATAGGTATCATGAAGATAAGTACGTACAAATGAAAAAAGTCGAAGAGGCAGGAGAGAGCTCCTAGCAAAAGGGCTTTGTAACCATTCAAGGATTCGAAAGAACAGGCCATGAATCGATGATTACAGTACAGAGGAGTGGCCCTTGAAAAAAAATTTCATGAAAGGTAGCTGATATGAGTATCAACTGAAGGTAATCTATGAGAGCTTTTCAAAACAGTTCTTAAACTGACAGTTTTTGCTCCAGTGGGGGGGGGGGGGGTGAATACATGAAAAATGTGTTTCCTCCCTCGCGAATGGACACCCGTGATCTAAAAAATCTGAAAAAATTATCAAGGGAGATATTTATGAGTATAACTATAACAAATAATTCAGAAGTCAAAATTCTTTCATTTTTGCTAATAATAGTATGATACTCAAACATGACATGTTTCTTGATTTTATTTGTTGCTGGTTACTGCATTTTGTAAGTTGAGTACCCTTCTGACAGAGCATAGGTCTGTCTGCCCAACTTGTTTTAAGCTGCATGGTGAACTCTTCGATAAAGTTTGAGTGGGGCAAAGGGAACTGCGTAGCACATTATGCACGGATCATCCCAGATACTTGAGTATCAGAAGGCTTCAAGGGCAGGGAACTCTCTTCTAGCAATCCCTTTCCCTCTCTTACTTTCCTTTAGAAAAGGGATTACCGGATCCCGAAGACACCCCTAGGCAATGGAAGGTGAGGCCTAGTCCGAAATAATGTGCTGAGTATTTCCATGCTGGGTTTTCAGCCGACAGGGGAGGTGGTTAGCACCTGGTGCGCGTAGAAATCCTAAATTTAGGGCGTAGATAGCCTTCACATCCGCACCAGAAAAAAAATAGCGAAAGCTTGTGTATATCATTCCATTGTGTACTTACTCCACATATTTTATTGATAGGAAAAGTCCATAACACGACTGCTAGGAAAAAGCGTACTTTAAAAAATACGACGTATTTTAAGTATACTCGTATGTGGATACTAACGGTTTAGTATTGACAGTTGACACTCACGGTACGTTCAATAAACCAATTTTATCCTTCCTAATATTCAAACGTCCGAGTAGCTACAAACAATCCATACACGGTAGTAGATATTGGTCACACCTTCCAATAAATTAGATACTAAGCCGTGAACAGATAATTTATGCAAATATCTAAAATCAGAAAATATCTTCACGACTATGCAAATAATTCACACGGAACATTAAGCTTTGGATTAAATCTTAATGGCGGAATGAGTTTTGCATGTTTGCAGGTAAGCACGCTTGTTGCAAGGCGGTTAATTCGCAAGAGTAATCAGACACCACTTATTCGGGTTGTAGGCTGGCGATTCTATTGTCCGTGTGGTGCAATAGAAATCTATGAACGCGATGTCAGAACGGGTTTAATGCGCTCCAGTCAACTTTGGCGGTATTGCAACACATCAAGTGTTGAGGGCAATGTTAGAATACGAGTAAAGTGTTGAAGTATAGTATAGTAAATACTCGTATCTCAACACTCAACCGCGGATGTGATTCATGGTGATACTCGTATAATGAGAATAAGCGGATCTAGTTCAGTGCATTTGTTTGAGATACGAGTTGCATATAATATCACGCACCAAAGAATGATGGTGAATTACCCTGACCTCAACCTTAACCTTTCACAACGAATTATTTTATTCTTATCGTCCTAAGATAACCTTTATGGACAAAGTGACCATATATCCCAAATTTGGCACTGCATTCGCGGAATACTAACATATTGGCTCAATACGTGCAAAAGTCGAAAGCTTGAAAACAATAGTTTCTTTGTCGTCTCAGAAATTAATACATTTAATAAGCAACTCGTAGTCAATGGACGTCCAGAAGGGTTCATATTGCGTCAGAGATTTTTAATGATTCAAGGGGAATTTTCACAGAGGATAGTGACCTAATCGACAATTTTTTCGTTTTCACCTGCGACAAAATATGTCTGTTACTGGACACGGAAAGGGAAACTATGGAAGTAGTGTGTGCGAATCATGTGACGAAAAGCGAGTGTCGTCTTTGGTAACATAATGGTCCCTTGTGGGTGGCGGGATTGATTGGGCAGATTTCTTTTGTGTAGAATAGCTCAATCCTTTAACTTTATAACTTACATAATACTATATTTGATTTTATTCCGGCAATTTTTGTAATTTTAATTTATATATTGAAGCGATAGGCATTTGCATGAATAAGAAATATAAGTATCCATTAAATCTTGATTTCAAACTTGTAAATTTTGCCTTAGCTTAAGTGTACACATTTTAATTTTAGTAATGCAGCTGTTACGAAGGGTGATAAACTTTCATTTTTCAACATTTGCCTTATATATGAGGATTTTATATAAATTTTACTTTTTAAGAAAATACTCGAACGTTTAACCCTTTGGAAATTTAATAAATTACAGACCCAGTTATTTTACAGGAAGAAAAGAATTATTTTATTTTATATTTTACACTAAAACCATACCAATGCCTGGGTGTCTGGCAAAGTTAGTCTTCTAAACAAACATAGTCAGAAATAACAACTAATCTAAAATGGTGCAAATAACCATGTCTGATATCGTTAATGCTCAAGAAAGTGAAACAAGTTGGGTAGACAGACCTATGCTCATGTCAGAAGGGTTTTGTACTCAACTTACAAAATGCAGTAACTAGCAACAAATAAAAGCAAGAAACATGTCAAAGATGATTTTATTGGAGAAAATGTGAGATTCAAGGATCATACTATTATTAACAAAGTTGAACGAATTTTGATAATTTTTTCAGATTTTTTAAATCACGGGTGTCCATTCGCGAGGGAGGAAACACATTTTTCATGTATTACCCCCCCCCCCCCTGCATAAAAGATCAATCTTATCAATAGTCATCTGTTGGCTAAATTTCATTGAATTTAAAGGTACCGTTTGGATTTTATTCAAGAAAACATAAAATCGATAAATCATACTATTACCAACAAAGTTGAGTGAATGTCGACTTCTCATGTATTTGTTGTTGCTGTACTCATGAAGGCCTACATTCATGATTTTTTTCAGATTTTTCGGATGGAAGGTGTCCAATCGCGAGGGGGTACGCGAAAAGTTCGTACGTTTCCCCTTCCCCTGCCCCCCTCGGTACTCATAAGGCAATTTGAAGACTTGTTTTGAAAAGATCTCATTGAGACCTTTCCAATGACATCCTATTCGACTACCAATGGTGAAAATTTTTTTTTGAGGGGTCACCTCCCTATATGGAGAGACCCCCCTTGAACCCCTTTGAAAAATTTTTTCACCCTTGAAATTTCAAGAAGTCACCACTTCTGACCTTTCCACAAAGTTTCATGGCTGTAGCCTCTATAGTTTCGGAGAAAAAGTGCTGTGACATACAGACGGACGGACGGACGGACGGACGGACATACGGACACAGGTCGTGATTGCAATAGGGTTTTGTATTTTAGTACAAAACCCTAAAAAATCATCAGCAATTATAACATTTCAACCATATCCAGCTGCAACTCCTAAATAAGGTTTACAGCGCTAACATGGCCAAAGCCACAAACTGTTCTGAGCAAAGCAAAAAAAATTAAAACCTACATTCTCAAAATTTTTAAACGACAAGAAGCTATTGAAGGATCGGTTGTTAATTTATGTTGATAACTAGATCAATATAAAAACAAGTCAAAGCAACTGGAGAGCACTCCTATCACAAGCGTTTTGTAAGCCGATTAAGCAAACAACGTCTTTTGAACATCAAAACTCAGCTCACATACTGATTCCACAAATTGAGTTTGAAAAACTAAAAAATAGTTATTACGTATTTCAATTTATCACCATTTTTTTCGGAATGTTGTCCTATTATTTGATAATATGATAACATATTGATGCCACAAACCATTTCTAAGATTTTCATCAAACTTCATACAAACGTATGACACTACTAAAATATCCCAGCTAATACAAGAGTCCTCTTTCGATTTTACAGGCAAAAACGTAAAATTTATAAAATGTAGTATGTGGTGGCTAGCTACTCGTATATATTAACATTTAATAATCAACATTAATATTGAATTCAACATAAACCATTTAACTACAAATCAATGTCTAATGATTAAATGATAATTTTTCATTTCTTCAAATTGTGTTACTTGTTTGTTTCTCACTTAGCTTTTTGAATGAAAATAAATTTTGATAAATCCAAGGAACGAAAATGATGTTTGAATTAGAAAATGAACTTGAATTAAATTAACAATTCCATAAGTAATTTAAAAAGCTATCGGAGCCATCCGAAAGAGTGATCGATATCCGCGTGACGTTAGAAAAGCTTCAACGTAGAGCAAATTTGTTGAATTAAAATCAGTCTCAATTGTGAGCTTTAAGGATAAACATTTCCATTATAAATTAACATTGATAGTTCCTTTAAAATAATTATGAAATATTGCTATTAACGTTACATATACGAGGTGTGTTCAAAAAATATTCTGAATTTTGTTTTTTTTTCAAAAATAATTTATTTATTCATGAATATCTATTTTGTCCCCTTCAAAGTAATCCCCATGAGATATTATACACATTTGCCAACGGTTTTTCCAATCTTCGAAGCACTTCAAAAAATCATTTTTTTTAATCTTGTTCAGCTCCTCCTTCGATGCCGTCTTTATTTCGTCAAGCGTAGCGTAACGTCGTCCTTTCATGGGCCTCTTCAGTTTAGAAAACAAGAAAAAGTCACAGGGGGCCAGATCTGAGGAATACGGTGGCTGCGGCATCATTAGTGTGTTGTTTTTGGCCAAAAAGCCGCGCACAAGCAACGATGTGTGAGCAGGGGCGTTATCGTGATGCAAAAGCCAATTTTTGTTCTCCCACAAATCCTGGCGTTTCTGGAGGATTGCTTCACGCAAATTGCGCATATCTTGCAGGTAATATTCCTTATTGACCGTTCTTCCCTGTGGCAAGAACTCATGATGCACCACGCCCCTGCAATCGAAGAAAACTGTCAGCAAAACTTTCACATTCGACCGAACTTGGCGCGCTTTTTTCGGTCTTGGTTCATGCGGCAGCTTCCATTGAGATGAATGAGCTTTGGTTTCCACGTCATAACCATAAACCCACGATTCGTCACCAGTTATGACCCTCTGGAGCAAATTTGGTTCGTGGCGGACAGAGTTTAACATCTCATTAGCAATGTTCATGCGTTGCTGTTTTTGGTCGCAATTGAGCAATTTTGGTACGAATTTCGCGGCGACCCGTCTCATGCCCAAATCGTTGATAAAAATTGAATGGCACGAGCCAATCGATATGTTTAGGTCCTCAGCAACTTCTCTAACGGTGATTCGACGATTGGCCAATACCATTTTCTCCACTTCATTAATTTTTTCGTCTGTTGTTGAAGTGCTCGGGCGTCCGGCACGCTCTTCGTCGTTCACATCTTCTCGGCCTTCTAAAAACATTTTGTACCACCGATAAACGTTGTTTTGGTCCAAGGTAGCTACTCCGTATGCCACAGTCAACATTCGGAATGCATCCGCGCACTTAATTTCGTTTTTCACACAAAATTTGATACACGTTCTTTGATCCATTTTTTTGAATAAGTAAAAATCGAAGACGATTGAAAACACGTGCAAGTAAAGCAGCTATCACCAATTAAGTGAACATTCAAAATGGCCGAGCTTGTCGGCATAAGTGACAGACATGAGTACCAACATACCACAAAAAAATCGAAATTCGAATATACGTAACGCGCGAAAATTCAAAATTCGTGATACTTTTTGAGCACACCTCGTATTTAAATGAATAACAATCAAATATTATTATAAACTCAAATTTTAAATAAAGTTAGTAGTCATAATATAGTATTATTAGCGACGTTGATTGAGTTTTGAATATCGAGGTAATTTTGGCCATTGTACTTGTAAAAACCTACCAGTGCAACTGCGAGGGAGACACATATTTTTCTTATATTTTTCCTCCTCAAAGTCAAAGTCAAATGCGCTTTATTCAATACTAATCGGTATAAATTTTCAAAGAGTATCAAGCAAATACCAAACAATAACAATACAAAAAACTTAATGGCCCAAATGGCTCTCTAACTTTATACGTTCTCATTAACACATTTCATCAAAAAAAAAAACTATAGCAAATTCAATTAATTAAGATTATTACATATTTTTAAATATTCAATTGGCAAAAGGAGAAAAAACCAACCAACACTATCCTAAAATTATTTCTAATTTAAACACAACAGTGAACTTTGATCCTACACCTAATATGTTTTAACTTAATTCTGATAACATTCAATTGAAAACTTTATCTTATACTAAAAAATTCTATAACAATGTTCCCAACCTAAGCGTTTAATCTTATCTCTAACGTAATATAGTAAACATAATATATACCTAATCTATACCTAATTTTTAACACAAATAAACAACAGCACTAAATGTAGCAATAATGAACTGAAACTCAAGAAAGTTAATAACGAAAAAACCACAAAAACTGGAAATAAACACGAATAATTTAGACATTGTCATTCAGCCACCAATACCTAGATTACCCCGTCTCAATTCGATCAGCTTCAACGAATCTAGCAAATGAGTATCTCCATTGGAATTGTTCGTCTCGTGACATTTTATCTTCTTATCGGTAGCCCGTCTACTCGTATATAAATGATCTATGATTGGGACGCCGTCGTGGTTTCGAGTAAATTCACTTTGTTGATTATGAGGTTCTTAATGCTTTGAAAACAATTGCAACAGTAGCTCGCAGAATTATTCGTGCATGTAACACTGCCCCCACCTCAGTTTTTTTTTCACCCCGAAAAGATGTGTCACCAGTTGTAGTCTATTCTCCCTGGATGTAATATGGGGCAAGACGGTCCAGGTGCACGATTTTCATTTTGGCTCTTGGTTTGCGATGTTCCTGTATTCGGTATACGACGTAGTTGATTCGCTTTGTGACTCGGTATGGTCCCTCCCAATTATGTTGCAACTTTGGGGACCTACCCTTTCGCCGTTGCGGGTTATATAGCCACACCAAGTCATCTTGCTGGGAGCCAGTAGAATTTGCCTTGAGATCATACCTGGTCTTCATGCGGTCAGTAGCCGATTCGAGGTGTTTTCGCACTATCCGATGTTTCCGGTTCAACCCTTGCCTTAGCTCACTTGCGTACTCCAAGATGGTTTGGGGTTTCTCAGGGGGTGTTCCGAACTTTATATCAGCTGGCAGACGAATAGTCTTTCCAAAAATGACTTTGGCTAGGGCTTGGCCCGTTGATGCATGTTTGGCAGCTCTGTACGCTATCAAAAATAGTAGGAATGTCGGTCCCAGTCCCTTTGATTCTCGTCAACCATCGTGGCCAGGTGTTTATTGAGGGTGCCGTTGAAACGTTTGACCATTCCATCGGATTGGGGATGCAGTGGAGTTGTCCTCGTTTTCCGTATTCCCAGCAGCTCGCACATTTCGCTAAAAACTAGTGACTCGAGGTTTCGGCCTTGATCTGAATGTAGTTTACAAGGTACGCCGTACCTACTGACCCAATTTAACACTAGCTGTTCGGCTACAGTAGTTGTTTCCTGGTTGGGAATGAGGTAGACCTCGGGCCACTTGCTGAAATAATCGGCTACAACCAGCGTGTATCAATTTCCCCATTCAGATTCACGAAAGGGTCCTAAGATGCCAACAGCAATCCTTTGGAACTTTGGGGGGTTATAGGTTCGCATTTGTCCTCTCAGTCGTCACTTTGGACCTTTGCCGGAAGCGCAAATTGTGCATCTGCGACACCAGTCCTCTACGTCTTCTCGAGCGTGGAGCCAAGAGAACCTTTCCCGCGATTTTGCTAAGGTCTTGTTAACACCAAGGTGGCCTCCCGAGGATCCTTCATGCATTTCCTTAACCACATCGTGGATTCGGCTTTTGGGTAGTACAGTTTGCATCCTATAGGAGCTGCTATCCGCTGTTTCCCATTTCCGCTTGAGTACGCCACCCTCCACCTGAAAAGAGTTCCATTGTGCCCAATAGCTTTTCAGGGTTGCGCCATGCATTGAAACGTCTTTCCACTCAGGTCGCCCAGTCGTCTCCTTTCATACGAGCAATGGTCCGATGTCTCCATCGGCTAACTGGGCACTTCGAATCTCCTCCGATGACCAACCTTCATCGAATTCGGCCGTTATCAATCGCAGATCAACGGGCGATTCCTTTTACTCAATCCGTCGGCAATGCTTGCAGTTAGCTGGACATGAACGAAGAGATAGGGCGTCAGCGTTCCCATGAACTCCGCCCTTCCGATGAACAATTTCGTAGTCGTATGACTGCAATCTTTCGATCCATCTCGCAACTTGTCCCTCGGGGTTTTTGAAATCAAGTAGCCATCTCAGCGATGCATGGTCCGTTCGAAAGTAAATTTCTGGCCATATCGGTACTTGTGGAACAGCTTGGTGGCCTCTATTATAGCCAAAAGCTTCTTCCTGGTCACGCAGTAGTTCCTTTCACTTTTTGAGAGAACTCGACTGTAATAAGAGAGGACTTTTTCTTCGCCATTGATCTGCTGGGAGAGTACAGATCCAATAGCGCCGTTGCTTGCATCGGTGTCAACTACAAAAATTTTTCCGGGTTTCGGATACGCCAGCACGAGTGATTCACACAGTGTCTCCTTCAGGGTCTCAAAGGCTACCTGGCATTGTTCATTCCAGACATACGGACAATTTTTCTCGGTTAGCTGATAGAGACACTTAGCTATTTTGGCAAAGTCTTTAACGAATCTTCGATAGTAGGTCGCCAGACCCAGCAAACTTCGTAAATCGCGCTTGTTGTTTGGTGTTGGCCAGCTTTTCACGGCTTCAATTTTCCCAGGGTGTGTTTTGACTTCTTCTGTTGATACGACGTGTCCCAGGTATTTTACTTCAGCTGCGAAAAGGGTACACTTGTCAAGATAAATTCAAATTCGCCAGTCGAAATCGGGAGAAAACGTCTTCTAAGTTCCGCACATGCTCTTCGAACGTTTTCCCGATGACAATGATGTCATCTAGGTGCACCAAGCAGGTTTTCCAAGTCAACCTTCGTAGCACACATTCCATCAGGCGTTCGAAAGTGGCTAGAGCCTTGCAAAGCCCAAACGGCATCACCACGAATTGCCACAATCCGGTCCCAACTGAAAATGCGGTTTTCTCTCAGTCCTTCTTGTCGATGTCTACCTGCCAGTAGCCACTCTTGAGATCGGGTGTAGAAAACCATTTTGCGTTGGTTAAAGTATCCATGATGTCATCGATGCGTGGGAGCGGCTAACTATCTTTCTTAGTGACGTCGTTAAGCTGCCTACAGTCGACACAAAACAAGTGCTACCATCCTTTTTCTATACTAGAACTACTGGCGCTGCCCATGGACTGACAGAAGGTTCGATAACGCCTCTTTTTTCCATGTCCGAGATCAGTGCGCTTACTTCTGCTTGTTTTGCTATAGGAAGACGTCACGGTGCTTGTCGAATTGGCTTGGCAACCTGTGTATCTATGACGTGAGTTACCATACTCAGTCGGCCTTGGTCATACGGGCTTTTTGAGAAGATGTCACTGTATTTGGTGACCAGATCAGAGGCTCCTTTGAAAAGCTGCACTGGCAATTTGACCTGCTTCAATATTGCAGACGTGGATTCCCGGGCTTTGTATGCGTCTTGCCTCCTTTTCCAATGATGGTCGTGAGGGGCTTCCAAAGAGGTGATGGTGGAAACAGGCTGGCAGCTGCCGATGACTTCTCCCGCTTTGATGCTCGTGGTTGAGTCTGCGGTGTTAAGGACTCTAACCGGCACATATCCGTTCGTTAAAGGTCTTACAAGGCTTCGTCCTACAATCAAACTGCGCAATGTAGACGTCTTCGTTGGCTCTATCAGATAAGATTACTGGTCTCCAGAATCACCATCAAGCTTGGCCCATACAATGCTTTCAGAAGAATTCAGTACGTCAGTGTCGGCACATACTACTACATTCATCTTGGGAATTTGGAGGCTGAGGTCCTCCATCAATGATTTGACATTCTGCCATTTCAATACCCGTTTGCCCAAACCCAATGTGGTTCCATGTGGTCGCAAGAAATCCATTCCGAGAATGCAGTCATCCATAATGTTCGCGACCAGAAAATTATGTCGGAACATTAGATCTCCCAACTGTATCTGGAGGTTTATTTCTCCATGGACAGGTGCCGTTTCTCCCGTAGCTGTCCGTAGTGAGAAAATTCTGCCCTTGTGAAGTAGTTGTTGCCTCACATGGTCTGGTCGGATAATCGATCGGGTTGCACCAGTGTCGATTGTTATGGTGCAATGTTCTCCGTCAACTTGACCCGGAAGGCATAAGTCTGCTTCTCCACGATGTAGTCTTGACACGGTGATGGCGGTGCTGGGGACGTCGATCCTCTTAGCCAGCCTCTGCCCCACGAAGTTGGCTCTTACATGTTTCCCGACCCCTCTGTTTGAAGGGCTTCCATTCTGGGCTCCTGACTCGGTCTGGATCTCCTCCTAGCTGCACACCCTGAACAATGGCTCGGTTTCCTTCACTTCTTGCAGTCTCTTTGCAGGTGCCCCTTCTCTCCGCAATTCCAGCATCTAGGCGCAACGTTTACATGTGGGACTTGCTCAATTATCACACCTGCACTCGTCTTTCACTACCTCGCGGACCCGGGCAGTAGTACGGCTCACATTTTTCGCTGCCTCAAAGTTCAGACTATAAGCCAATGCGTCCTTAGCCATTTGCTTTTGAGCTAAACGCACGGCTTGTTGCAATTCCTGGTCTTTCAATGCGCTGATGAATGCTTCTGTCGCTGCGTCCACTCGATCTTCTGGGTCGTAGGCTGGGTAAGCCAAAAGTGCCAGTCGCTCGATGTCTTGGGCAAGCTGCTGTAATGTTTCGCCAGACTTCTGCATCCGATGCCGTAGCTGTGACCGATTAATCTGCTTTAGATGATCGTCTCCATAACGCATGTCGAGCGCATTCATTGTAGCAACCGAGTTTGAGTGCAACTCAACGGGGATCATCTGTAAAAGCTCGGCAGCTGGGCCTCTTAGAGCAAGAATTAGTGCAGTTGCTTGTTTCGGCTCATTCCAGTGATTTGCCCTAGCGGCAGCTTCAAACTGGGTTTTGTAAGTACTCCAGACGGTTTGCCCATCAAATATTGGTGCTTGCACATTTTTGGATGTGCTTTGCGCTGCGGTTGTAAGCGTGGCTGGTGAGGTGGTTACTACTGCTTTTGCTGCTTCCAATTCCTTTTTCACTTTTTCCATCTCATGGTTCATTCTCTCCTCGACCTGGCTGATCTTTTCCTCGACCTGGTAAACCTTTTCCCCGAAGAAATTAATTTGCTTGTTCAGACTACCGAGCTCCGCTTTCATTTCGGTTGACTGTTTTTGGAAATCCGCCTTGATTTCGATCGCTTGTTGGCCCAGCTTCGCTGATTGTTCATTTAACTGTTCACTTAGCTTCGCAGTCAGACTGGATGACATCAGCATTAACATTTGCATCAGCGCATTTTCTGGCTCCTTTGATTTTGGTGTTTCTACTTTTCCACCTCATGCACCTTTTTCCGCATCTGAGAGCCTACTCAAATCCAGATTCATGCCTTCCGACTCGATCGCGTGACGCAAGCGTGCAATCAGTATGGCCTTTGTACCTTGTGCGGCCAGATTTCGCTGTTCCGATTCCTCCTTGAGCTCCGTATGGTCAATTTTTAGATGAAAGTTATATTGCACTTTAAAAATGTTTAAACGTTTTCACTTCCAAAATTTTCTTTCGCACTTCTTGACACCACTGTCGCGTTTTTAGGTTCGCGACCAATAATTTTAATGTTCCGGGAAAGTGAAAACGCAATGTCTTTTAAATTAAATTAAAAGAGTTTATTTAATTACTTAAAAATGCACAATCACTTATTTATCTATTTCACAATTTTAATTTTCACTATTAAAAGTCTAACTTCCGCTTGTCCATAAATTTTTATCACAATTGTCTTCTAAAACCACTTCACATTCAACGAAAATTACTTTTCTATTACTCGATCAATATCGTTTCTCTATTCGCTCCACACTTCCGCAGCTTTTACTATCGTGGTTCTAATGATTGATCTCCCCATTCATTCAGCTCGCCTTTATATAGGGGGTCTACCCATTCAACCCATTTCTCGTACATTGGCGAATGTTCTGCCGAGAGGTACCTGGTATATTCGAGCAGCTTAATGGATGGAGTGACCTCACTTTCAGATGTTGATCATACTTGGTGGGTTCTCGTGGTTTCGAGTAAATTCACTTTGTTGATCATCAGGTTCTTAATGGTTGTGAAAACAATTGCAACAGTAGCTCGCAGAATTATTCGTGCATGTAACAATATTTTGAAATTCAATTGGAAAAGGAGAAAAAACCATCCAACACTATCCTACTATTTTTCCTCCTTTTGACCCCTTCGAAGCAACTAGAATCAGTTAAATATCTGTTCAGAGAAATCCCATCAAGACCTATTTTTTGATATCAAGATAAGTTACCCGAGTAGAAATTCAATTTACGTAGTAATTAAGCATGGCCGGATGGGCATTAGGACCTAACATTGATTCCGCAATAGGCTCTTATGCCAAACGTGATACATTGTTCCATAACTGCCTAAATTAGGAACCGATAGGGTTTGCCTATTAATTTCTAATTTAGACAGTGATGCGGCTTCCCTAAATAATTCCTAATTTAGGAAGTGATAGAGCTTGCCTAAATAGTTCCTAACTTAGGCGGTGATGGGGCTTGTCTAAATACTACTTAATTTAGGCAGTGATGGGGCTTGCCTAAACTGTTCTTAAACAGAAAAATTTATGGGGTGAAAAATAACAAAACTATAATTCCCACTTACCAATAAAAAATTTCAATTGTGGCAGCAGCGGTTTGGCTCGCTTGGACTGTACCTAATTTAGGTACTTGTGAGGTTAACCCAGCTAGTTCCTAAGCCAAAAAAAATTAAAGTTAACGCAAAAGCTATAAATTTATTGAATATACTTATCATTTTCTTAACTTTTCAAAATACTCACCACTTTTCCAGATTCTCAATAAACGTATATATACAGTCACTTTGGTGCAAACTATATGCAGCGTAATATTTTGCCTTGAGCTTTCTCAAATAAGGTATGCCGCCTAAGAGCCTCATATTCTCACATTAAACATATCAAATTTGGCAAAAAGTAACGAATTCCCCATCACATGCGAACTTGAAAATATTTAAAGCTACGCATTCTGATCTCCCAGAGATAATTTTAACTTATTGCCAAGAAATTTCGCTTGGTTCTGATTGAAAATATTCAAAAATTGTCTGTTTTGAAACATTTTAGGAAAGCTTCATTACTGTATAAGTTAACAATTGTGTACGTCACTGCCTAAATGAGGAATTGTTTAGGTGAGACCCACCGCTGCCTAAAATGGGTTTTTTTTTTGTAAAGTGAAGGAATCGATAAATTATTTTAATTCTTACTCTAATTTTAGCTCTGTTTACATTTTCACTGAAAAAAATTCGTTTAAAAATAGTTAAGGCAAGCCTCATCACTGTCTAACTTGATAACTCTTTAAGCAAACCCCACTAGCTCCTAAATTATGAACTGTTCAAGCAAGCCCCATTATAGCCTAAATTGGTTTTTTTTCTTTTTAAAGTGAAGAAAACGTTAATATTTGAAATGCTTACCAAGTATCTTAGTTATTTTTTCCCCCAAATTAATTTTTCTATTTAGCAACTGTATTGGTAAGCATTATCACTGCTTAAATTGGGATTGTTTAGGCAAGCTTCATCATCGCCTAGATTAAGAGTTGTTCAGGTAAGCCCCATCACCGGCTAAGCTAGAACATACTTAAGCAAGCTCCATCACTGCCTAAACTGAAACTTTTTTGCAAGGTGAAAAAAATAGTACAAATCTAGTCCACGTAGTGCAGTGGTTAGAGTACTCGTTGCGGAAGATGAAGGTCCTTCGTTCAAATCCCGTTCGTGACAACGACAAAGCATGGTACTGACCATATCATCTTCTTAAGCTCCGAGACATTCGATCAAGATAAAGACTTACTTTAACTATCACTAAGCGAAGGCCCGAAAGGGGCTGTAGTGTTAAAGCAATAAAAATATAAAACGTGTTGAAGCAGCAGAAGAGTGTCCCTGCCAGAAGGGTTTTTAACCAATTAATAACTCAAACAATATCTCCTAAATATCAAAGCTTGCCTAATATACATTTTCCATGAATTGAGATCGAAAAATTAATCCTGGTTATTATTTACTTAAATTCCCTGCCATTTTATTTCAAGTGTTTTTACCCCGTTGTTTGAATAGTCATGAAAAAATTTCATCAAAATTTCGATATATTTGTAGGGTATAGGTCTTTTGCAAATGTGTATCTCCCTAGTATCACGTGTTAATATTACTGTAATTGTTAGAAATTCAATCGGCTGTAACTTACGTGTTTATTGTTTGATTGATATGAAATTTTCAGGACACGTACAGCGGCTATCAGAAATCTTATATTGAAGCTTTTAAGAATTCCATCTTGATTTTATAGGCAAAAACGTAAAATTTGTAAAATGTACTATTATTAACAAAGTTGATCGAATTTTGACTTTTGAGGTGTTTGTTACCTTGTACTTGATTTATCCTAGATTTTTCCCAGATTGTTCAGGTCAAAGGTGTCCAATCGAGAGGAGGGAAAGGGGAGCAACATTTACATACATTTCCCCTCCTCCTTCGCTCCTCGAGGCAAAAGTTTAAGACCTGTTTTGAAAAGTTGTCATCAAAGCCTTTCATTTGATACCCATATTGCCTACGTTTGCTGGAATTTTTTTCCCTGGGGCCACTCCCTTATATGGGGAGACCCCTTCCCCCCTATACACCTTAAATTTTTTTATAGTGAAACTTTTGAGAGGTCGCCACTTCACACCTACTTATAAAATTTTATGTTTCCAGCTTATGCCGTTTGTGATAAAAATTGCTGTGACACTCGGGCGGATGGACGGACAGACACATCACGATTATGGTAGGGTTTTGTAAAATCATTTTATAAAGCCGTAAAAAACAAAATTTCCAGAGACAACATCTTCCGCTTGTTAATAAAGAGTTCTTGATACATAAAAAAATGCCGTTATCACCGGAAATGCAAATTTCTCGTAGGTACTCATATTTTTAAAGGCAAATAGTCTTTTGATTTGCCCCCACTTTGAAAGTGAAACACTGTTTAAGGGCAATTAAAAGTAGTAGGAGAGTTCTCCTACAAGAAGGGTATTATAAAATAATAAGTAAATCAAACAACGTCTTCTGAATATTAAAACTTGACTCACCCATATATTCCATGACTTGAGCTCGGAAAAATAATATATGGTTATTATGTATTTTGATATGCCGCCATTTTATTTTCAGTCTGTTAACCTTAATGTTTGAGTAATAGTGATAACAAATCAATCTTTTAAAATATTTCTAAAATTTTCACCAAAACTCTTACACATCTGGAGTCTTTGAAACCTTTGCGAACGTATATTTACACAGTATCACGTGTAATTGTTGTTACAATTGATAAATTTCAATCGTCAATAACTTAGACGTTTACGGTTCGATTTCTATGAAACTTTCAGAAAACATGCGTTTTACGAATTGCGGATTCGTAGCGAATTTGAAAGTTACCCTTCAATTTTATAGATGAAAATGTAAAATTCATAAAATGTACTATTTTTAACAAAGTTGATCGAAGTCGAACTCCTGAGGTATTTATTGACCTTGTACTCATAAGGACCTACTTTCGTGTTTTTTCTGAATTTTCTGTCCAAAGATGTCCAATCGTGAGGGGAGGACACTAAATTGTTTGTAAATTACTCCTCTCTTGCACCCCTCCTTTAAAATCCTTCTTGTTAGGACCTGTTTTGAAATGCCCTTAGCAAAATATTCTATTTGAAACCCATATTGGATATAGTTATTTTTTTAAGCCACCCCTTAAACATCTTGAAAACTTTTTTTGCACTGCAAATTTTGAGAGGTTATCAATTTTTGACCTACGTAGAAAATATAATTAATCTAGCACGGATAGACAGATGGACAGACTGGTCGTGATTGTAGCAGGATGGTGTAAAAATATTTTACAATACCCCAAAAATGATCAGTTGTATAAGTTAAGCCATTAGAAACGTTTCTTGGGGTATTCATTATTTCAGTTGTTACTCAAATTCCGAATTTTGCTTAGCTTCTGACCTTTTGAGGCCGCCATTTTGAATGCATGCTTTTGATTTTTAAAATGTTCCCATGAATGACCGCTAAAAGGAGGGAATCTGTAGATCTGATTATTTTTTTATCCAAACTCTAAGTTTCATACACATCGAATCAAAACTAGGATTGTTAGCCTTTGAAAATTTTGATTTCCAACTAGCCGTCATTTTGTTTTTGAGACGTCATCTCTAGTTTTCTACATAGTTCTTTAGATACTTATAGTTTTTATCAAACTGCCGAATTTCAATAACATCGGTTGAAAGGTTTCGTTGCAACTGTGACAACAAATTTTATGCATGTTTATCGACCGTTGAACGGCCACCATTTCGTTTCAGAAGGTTCGACTTCAAATTTTTTATTGTAAGATTCATGACACAGCTTGATAAGCCTCTGTACTAATAGGGGTACAGGTTAATTCGTGCGGTTTTCTAAAAGACGACGCAACTTGATTTTAATTCCAGTGATTCACCTTTCCAAATATTTATTAGAAAGCTACTGTCATATAGTTTCAGGATCAGTGTGTGTCATTTAGCTGAAGCGTAAACAACAATACTTTTTTTACTCTGAAAATGTCGCATTTTGTGCCGAATAAAGTGTTTTTACGGGGAGTACTTCTTCATTGAAGAAAAAGGCTGCCGAAAGTCATCGTATTTTGGTGAAAGTGTATGGTATGCATGCTCTAGCTGAGAGTACAAGCCAGAAGTGGTTTGCACGCTTTAAAAGTAGCAATTTTGACTTGGAGGACGATGAACAGCCCGGACAGCCAAAAAAATTTTAAGATCACGAATCGGGGACATTGCTCGACCAAGATCCAACCCAAACTTGCAAAATCACTTAGCGCCGCTCAACAAACCATTTCCGATCGTCTAAAAGCAATTTTTCACAATAAAGCTTCAATTTAAAAAAAAAAACGGTAAACCTATTAAATTTCATACAAAGTGGAGCTATCCTTTGCACACAACAGAAATCACGATTTTCCGTCCAAAATGGCCGCCACTTTTTTTTCGCTTGGTAGATATAACTGGTTCACAAATTTAACTGAGGTATTTACTCAATGCAACTTTTCTGATAATTTGATGATCCTTCTTCTTCTTCGTAGCACTGCAGACCCTCTCGGGCCTTCGCTTCCTGCAAACAGCGCCTCCAATTGTCTTGGTCTATTGGTCACGTCCTCGAATTTTGAAATCTGAGCAGTGATCAACTGTCTTCGTCAACCGAGTCAGACTAGCGTCTACTCGGTTTTCCCACTGATCTCCGGCCTTCAGTTCTTTCAATAAATACCTTTTTGGGTGTCCGTTGTTCGTACATTCAAGTGGCCAGCCCATTGCAGCTTCTGCAGTCTAACAATCGTTGAAACCTCCGGCTCGTCAAAAATTTCATACACCTCATAGTTGTATCGAATTCGCCATTAGTCCCCGTCTAGCTTCGCTTCGATTATCCGCTTCAGGACCCGTCGCTCAAAGGCGTTCAATCTATTTGCGGATGCTTGGGTTAGGGTCCATGTTTCACACTCATAGCACAACAGGTCGTACCACAGATTTGTATACTTGGAGCTTTGTTTTCCTGTGTATGCAGCTGGTCTTCAAAATCGTCAAAAGTGAATAAAATATTTAATCTGCGAGCTGTATTGTTTGGCGTATTTCGTTTCTTTGATACCCGGTTCTTGTTATTTTAGCACCAAAATATACAAGTTTGTCCACATTTTCGATATTGAAAAGTTGATGATAATTGGAGCGAAATTGCAACTTCTAGCGTAGTAACAAATTTCGTTATATCCCATATATTGTATTTATATAAATATATATGTATGCATATATATATATATATATATATATATATATATATATGCATATATATATATATATATATATATATATATGCATATATATATATATATATATATATATATATATATATATATATATATATATATATGTATATATATATATATATATATATATATATATATATATATATATATATATATATATATATATATATATATAAATATATATATATATATATATATATATATATATATATATATATATATTTATATAGATACATATATATTATATATATGTATATATATATATATATATATAAAATATATATATATATATATATATATATATATATATATATATATATATAAGGTGATAACTGCTGCATGCTCAATAAATTTTCCAGTGATCAACTCGGGCTAAAGAAGAACAATAGGAAACTCTTTGAAGATAAGCTG